>ML826167.1:9826-26647 GCA_009831015.1 Picea engelmannii
TTTTTTTAAAGGGACAAATTAGTTGACATATGGTCAAAAATCTCTCATTGTTTCCATTATTGTGCCCTCTAATCGACAAAGTGAAGATTTGAATTTATGTCAGCATTAGAACAATGAGTGTTTATATCATGAACCTCTATATGATTAACATGACCACGAGAAGAATAAAGTATGAAAATATGAAGAAAGTCTTGAAACCTTGAATAACCCTCCACATATTGTAGACATGAAGATTGAGATGATGCACATGTTTGAAAGAGTAAATGCTTGGCATCGCCATTTCCAACCCCTCATGTTTAATCCTTAATGTTGTTGAAGCAAAAAAATAAATTTCATGGAACTAAAAACATTAAATTGTTGCTGAATCTGTGCCCTCTAATCGACAAAGTGAAGATTGGAATGTATGTCAACATTATAACAATGAGTGTTTATATCATGGACCTCTATATGGATTAACATGACCATGTAATCCTTAAAACTTATTATTGCATCTTCCCAAAAATTTATTTTTGCATGTTGCACCAAGTTTAAAGTTTGCACATTGCTTGGAAAAAGATGCTTGCCACATGTCACATGTCACAAGACTTTCAAAGTGCATATATCATGTCACAAGATTTTGGAAGTTGCATATTGCATATTCAAGTTCTATTTGTTTCCTAGACTCCATATCCCAAGCACAAGGCACCAGGTCTTGCTTGCATTCTTGCGTCTTGAATCAAGGAGTATTGAATCAATATATACCAAGTCTTATAAGAGAAGTTGAAATTACCATTAAGTGTATAACAAAATTACATTCACAGATATATACAAGCCATAGAAATATCTTTGTATATATTATCAGATGAAAAAGTACCCATAATGTCAATGCATTATATGCATCATTACATGTTCAGCTATATAATGTACATATAACTTTCTAATAAAATTATTGCATGACATCATGAATTTCTTTTAGTCTTCTTTTGTGCTTTCCGGGTCTTAAGTAATTCATCCATCTCCATGTCTTCATTTACTGGGTGCTCTTCAACAGCTGATGTTGTTTCAGTCCTTTCACGTCGAGTACGTCTGGTCTCGTACCCATGGTGTGGATGCTGCTGTGAGGGACCATCACCTACAAAAATAAAAAATATTAAATTTATATGACCAATTTTTAAATATCATTGAAGTAGTTCATTAATATTAAAAACAAACTATGTAATGTAATTATTTACCTGGTCCTCTAGTTGGCACCATTGGAATGGTTGTCGGTCTGTTCACCTGATCTTCAGGTCGAGGAGGATCAACTATGACATTCTCTGCCATTGAAACGTCAAAATTTATAAGTACAGAATTATTAAGTATATGATTAATATATAGACATTTTACCGTCCTGGGCCTCAGTCACAGGAACATCTTGGGGCTGCACCTCACTAGGATGGGGCTGTTGGGGAGCACCATGATCTTCTAGCTATGTTGCACTATCAACGCTCTGTTTTCCAACACTAATGGTTTCATTGATAGTGTTGCTCCCCCGATTAAAACAAAGTAAGACATTAAATTATGGACGATATCAAACATTTATGTATTTTATAAGTAATTAAAGGTTAATGTGGACTGATTTTTGTTTACCTTATCCCGCAAATTGGATCTTGGGGTCTGCCCCATGATTTTTCTACGATCATCGACGGTTTTATAACCGTACTAGTAACCAAGTTGGAGGTCTTCCTCTGTGGTTTTAGTTCCAAAGTCGTCACTCTGCATTGCATAAGGGTATGGTTTTTTAATGTTTTTTGTTGCAATTACCTGAAAGTTGTAAGGTGATACAAATAATATTCTTAAGATGTTTGGGTACCTACGATTCGTGACTGTAACCTCGAGTACCTGCCCTGGCCTAGCTTGTGTTGGCCATGTTTGGCAACCCTTGCTTTGGTTGCCTTCGAAGTGTCAGTCAACCTATCATCAAAATTTTCAAGTATGTTATATATAACCACACTTTTATTTAGATCTAAAGAAAAATAAAGATGGTATTGAAATCAAAATATTGTAATTTACCTTGGTGTACCAGTTATTTGTTCTCCTGATTTTTTCAAAATCTTCTCTTTTGCATCATCAATGATCGCCTTCCACTCCCTCTTTGGAATTGAGGGAGGACGCTCATACCTAGGATTTCCTGCCAAGCTTCATCTATAAACATCCCACGTATATTTTAAATATTCACCCACTGCAGAGGTGACTGTTTTTTTATTGAACGTGTCTACTCCAAATAGGCCTTCAAGATAATCCATAAGTTCCTTTTTGAGGTTGGAATTATGGAACTTCCACCTCATGTGTAAGGTTTCCCCAAAAATCAACAAGGCCTTTCTCTCTAGGTGCCTATAAAAAGTTCGTTTCCTACACACAAAAAGATATGATCATTAATTTAAAATTAATAATATAGATGATTTATGTATGAGAAGGACAACATTAAATGATTAAAATATCAATTAAAACTACCTGGGAGTCTTGATTGTTTTAATGGAAGTCCATTATTGTCGATCAAAAATGTGCACGGAAGGGTCCACGTGCTTGTCACATGTCTAGCTCCAGGAAATGCAACCATATCAACCACATCACCATGATCCTCATCTCTGCCACCATCTCTAGACACTGATCAAGGTGTGAATGTCTCATGATGTGTGTCATGGCTCCTATCTAAATTAGGTGTAGAAGATGGAGAAGTAAATAGTATGCTAGCAGTTGTATGATCGCCCGCATCAGGACTCTGTAGTGTCTCTATAGCGCCACTACTACCAACACCGAGCTGAACAGGCTCCAAAAATTTCTTTATAAAAAAGAAAATGTTTTTTTCGTGAGATAATGTAAAAGTTAAAGAACAAAGTATCATAATTGAACATATGAGTACATTAAAAAAAAACACTTTAAATTATGGTTATTACATTATATGCATTAAGTTGTGTCATAAGGAGCTTGTTCTTTGCTTTGACGTCAGGAGTTTGATCTGGACAATCGAAGAAGCTAGCAAGTTCCTTGTTAGCTTTAATGATCTTTTTTTTATTAAAACTGTCGGATCAGCGGATGAATAAAACCCCTCCTCATCGGCGGAATCATGATCAACATGGCCTACGGACTACATATAATTTCAACAAAAACAATGTTATTTCAATAAACTTATATAAGAAAATAATAAAAATAACGTAAAATGAAAGTGGAAATTGATAATCATTTACATGTTCTGTGGCTGGCCCTTTTCCACGATCATCCTGCCACGTTATAATATAATTAGAACCCCCAAATATTTAAAAAATTGTTAATGATAACAAAAAAAAATGTTAAAGATAATATTTACAACAATGTTAAAGATAATAAAAAAATAAAATGCAATAAGTGGAGGTTTCTTAAAGAGGTGTTGCATAAGAACATGCACACTATTAGTCAATGTTTCTATTCGATTCAAATGGTAATCCACTAATAACTCTTCCTCGGGAGCTATCTTTTTTACTGCGCACAGGACTACCCAATTCTCTTCATGCCTCTCATATACGCAAATCGGTTGTTTGTTTGTTGTCCTGGGTCGTGTGTTGTTTATAAACCCTGCAATATTGCCAGAAGCTTTAGGCCTTCCATCAATATAGATAGTCGCTCCCTTATTTTTATTCTTGTTTATTAGTTGTATATAATTTGCGGCGAGTGCATATCTCCGCATGTACTGGACCAACCGCATCCAATCGTTATAATTGTAACACGATCCGACATAGTCCATCAATTCAGTTACTGTATTGTATTTTACAATTATTTCATCCATGGAAAATATCCCCAAGCCATGCAGGGAGGATGGTGCAATGAAATATGTCCTATTGTTGACAACGAAGTCAGCATCTATAGGAGATAGTTCCTTAGGTACCCATTGTTTCACCAGATGCTTATACCTGAGTGGAACCTCTATGTCTCGTATGCTCTCATCATCATAAGAGCATGATCCTCCTTCGACAAGAAAAAAAATTATTCTGACTTTTTCACCTCTGATCCTTGTTTGTTTATCATATCTACTAGATGCAGTCGCATTTCTAACCTCTATTTGTCCTAATCTTTCCTCACTCGATGAAGAAATATCTGACAGGTACCTGTTTGGTTGTACATTTAGTTGCATGTGCATGTGTTGTTAGTTAGTAGTCCATCATCATCCTAGTTCTAATTTATGAACTTTTTTTTCTATATTCAAAGTTCTAAATAAAAAATTTATATCTTTAGTTTTTGATGCACAATTAGACTAGGGTGAAATTACCAACATTAGTGGTCAACCACCTAATTTAATGTGATATCCCTCTTGATTTTGGACATATTAAGGACATATTAATGTGATAACACTAAGGACATGATAAATTTATCATATGGATCTAAGAAAAAAATAGTAGTAAGGTTGTTGTTTGTTGGATTTGTACAAATTAGAATTGTTATAAGAAATGTCCATTGAAGATGAGGGTCAATGCTATGGAGTAAGAAATCCAACCATCAGTTGGTGTGTTGCAAATCTTGGGTGCTTTAGTTGGCAATATGTCTAAGGCAAGACAAAAGTAGAACTATACAAATATTAGTTTTGTTCAATACAAGAGTATAACTATACAAATATTAATTTTGTTCAATCCAAGTTGAAGAATAAGTTAGTTATGGCGATGGTTAACTCAATGTGCAGTAGTGGTTGTTAAACTCAATGTGCAGTTGAAATTGGTGCAGTCTTTTTTCGAGAGCAGATGGACAATGTGGTCACCTAGTCCATGCCTAAACAAGCATGCAAAATCTCAAGGACCTCAAAAATTCTGCTCCGTTAGGCTTTTATGCCCCGAGGAGGAATTTCCAAGAGTCCCCAAAATGGTTTGAGATGCAACTTACAACTGGGCATAAAACAAAAACCGATACTCGGATTGAGGAATCGTCAACTCCGATGGATTCCTGGGATAGGATTTCAGCTAGATCACCCCTCACTCCCGGGTGCCATGCCTCAGAAGTTGCTTTACTCATTGATTTTGAGAACTAGTGTTTTGCTCAGTTTGAAGAAAATCAATAGTTGGATTAAGGGGTCCAATTTACGAAACCATGTCTCGGGAGCGGATGGAAAATATAGTCACCTAGTCCACTCCTAAGCAATCTTGCAGCATCTCACGGAACTCAAAAATGTTGCTCTGTTAGGTTTTTATGCCCTCGGGAACAATTGGCCAAGTGTCCCTGAAATGGTTTAGGATGCGACTTGCAACTGGGCATATAACGAATATCGAGACTCGGATTGAGGAACCATCGAATCCGATGGATTCCTGGGATAGGATTTCATCTAGATCACCCCTCACTCACGGGTGCCATTACTCAGAAATTGCTTTACACATTGATTTTGACAACTAGTGTTTTGCTCAGTTTGAAGCAATGCAACATTTGGATTAAGGGGTGAAATTACGAAACCATGCCACAGGAGCGGATGGATACTTTGGTCACCTATTCCATGCCTAAAAGAGTTTGCAGCATCTCACAGAACTCAAAAATTTTGTTCCATTAGTATTTTATGCCCTGGGCGGGAATTGGCCAAGAGTCCCCGAAATGGTTTGGGATGCGACTTGCAACTGGGCATAAAACGAAAACTGAGACTCGGATTGAGGAACCGTCGTCTCTGTTGAATTCCTGGCATAGGGTTTTAGCTAGATCAACCCTCACTCCTGGTTCCAATGATCCAGGTGGATATCAGTGGCCACCCACCTTCTCCAACTAACCCAAAACATGTTTTTGGCAATTTTGGTAATTTGCTATTTTTAGCAGTTTTTAACTTCTGGGGCCATTTTGAGGCCCTAAACGATGTTTTTTGAGAAAACAGGGAGCAACATGGATGATAGATCATTGTTTCTCACCCAAATTTGTAGTTCTCGGATAGATCTTTCCAACGAGCTATCAAGTGCCCCAAACGGAGATCGTATGCAAAAGTTATGCCCCTGGAAAGTTGACGTATCAACTACCCCCATCGAGGCCCACAAACCTTTTGGATTTTCATCTTCCAGGGTTAGGGTTTTGAATTTTACTTATGTTAAAAAGGCCCTTAGAGCCTCATTGTAATAATCATCTTCTCGCGGATGCGAGTATCCATCACATCTCTTCTCAGAGATAAGCTACCTCCATTCTAGCGAGTCTTTCACTCTGTATTTTATAGTCTCTGTACATTTATTTTGTTAATAGAAATCGTGTATTATTGTATATCTGTGACTCTTGTTTTATTTCTGCTATATCTATGTTATATTGTTGTCTCTCTTGCAATATCTTTGTGCATTTATTTATTATATCTCTTATCTCATTTCATACCGAAAATAATCTGGATCAGTGGTATCAGAGTAGGCTGTTCTTGATCCTTTTTTTCAGTGCATGTCTCGGACGAGGTCCAAGTAGAGCAAGCTGGGTCTTGAGCTTGTCTCCCTTGAAGACAATCGCTCTCGCACACCAAAGAAACCCTCAATGGTGGAAGAAAAGAAAAATGATGGAGCAGACGATCCTATCAATCTGTTGCTTGAGCAAGCTCTCACGCGACAGAGGGACGAAATGATGGAGAATTTTGCCCACATCCTTCAACGTCTGTCGATAGCATCAGGCGCATCTTCATCAAGCGACCACTTTGGAGGCACCTCGCCTTTCAAGGTATAAGTCAACTTTGATATTCCTGTATTTGAAGGACAGATAGATGTAGAAGCCCTAGAAAAATGGTTAACTCTGCTAGAAGGTTATTTCTCTGTTCACAGTTTTTCCGACAAAGAAAAGATCACCTTCGCACTCCTTAAAGCTCTCCCACATGTCAAACATTGGTGGGAAACTTACTGGGAGCAGAGTTCCACAGAGGAGTCTGGAATATATGGGGCCAATCCCACTTGGGATTTTTTGTGGATGCAGTAAAGGAACAATATTACCCTATTGGCAACTATGAGGACCAGTACATGAGATGGACCACACTACAACAAGAGAGGGGCCAAGCAGTTTCGGAGTTCACCAATACCTTCCATACCTTGCGCACCAAGCTAGGTATCAAATACTCTGAATGACATTTGGTTTTGAAATACCGTGGGGCTCTACACAGATACATCCAAACTGAAATGGATTTTCTGGACATCTCATCACTCGATGTTGCTTATCAATATGCTGTTAAAATCGAGCAGAAATTTAAGCACCAGAACAAATGGGAGTTCAGGTCTGCGAATCCACAACAACCAAAGTATGACAAAGATGGCCCTAACAAATAGTCTTCCAAAAATGAGTCCAAGCCACAGGAAAAGAAGGGTCACAGGAAGACAAAGAAGGACACCAGAAAATGGTGCGATTTCCACAAAATCCCTTGGCACAACACCGATGAATGTCGCTCAAAACAATCATTGATGGCCGAGATCAAAGACAAGGAGCCAAACCCTGATTCATAATCAAATTATTAAAATAATGGTAAAAGACAGATCATCGACGCAAACCCCACTGCTATTGTCGCGACCACAACAATTCAACTAGAAGAACCAACAGATCCTGAAGAGGGGGAGCGCCTTTTTCATTCACAGATGTGGGTGAAGGGAACCCCACTGCATTTTATTGTTGATAGCAGAAGCCAGAAGAACCTCATCTCAGCAGAGGTCGTCAAATAGTTGGGATTGTCAACAACACCACACCCGCAACCATACAACATCGGATGGCTTCGCCAAGGATGAGATCTTCGTGTCAGCCAGCAGTGTCGGTTGTCATACGGCATCCAACCCTTCAAGGATGAGGTATTATGTGATGTTTCCCCACTGGATGTTTGTGATGTTCTCTTGGGCCAACCATATATGTGGAAGCGCCACGCTATTTATGAGTCTCGACCCCGTAGTTTCATTGTTTCTTTGGGGGGTCAACACTACAGAATACTAGAGGTAGTTCTGACTATTGTCCCACCTAAACAGTGCCGCAAGGTAGTATCTCATACTACAAAATTCAGCTTCTTCACAATCTGTTCAAAAGGTGAACAGAAGGATACTGCAACCACCACAGCTTTGGCCCAAGCACCTTCTATCCAACAGAAGCAGGTCGACAAGGTTGCAGCAAAGCACAAAGATTCCTTCTGCACACAGTCATATAAAATAGACAGACTGGTTAAAAAGGTCCAAACCTTCTAGCCAAAGGTTCGTGATAGACTTCAACAAGCTAAGCAACACCACTTCTCCAGCAAGGCAAGCAGATCACCAAGATTCAGATTCAATAATCGCTTTCCCCTCTCCCTCGGGAACTCAACGCAATGGATACTATTGCTTCCTAAGGAGGGAGGATTGATCCAAGTGGATATCGGTGGCCACCCACCTTCTCCAACTGGCCCAAAACATGTTTTTGGCAATTTTGGTAATTTACTATTTTTAGCAGTTTTTAACTTCTAGGGCCATTTTGAGGCCTAAACGATGTTTTTTGAGAAAAAGGGGAGCAACATGGATCGTAGATCATGTTTCTCACCCAAAAGTTTTAGTTCTCGGATAGATCTTTCCAACGAGCTATCGAGCGCCCCAAACAGAGATTGTATGCAAAAGTTACGCCCCTGGAAAGTTGACGTATCAACTACCCCCATTGGGGCCCACAAACCTTTTGGATTTTCATCTTCCGGGGTTAGGGTTTTGAATTTTACTTATGTTAAAAAGGCCCTTAGAGATTCATTGTAATAATCATCTTCTCACGGATGCGAGTAGTCGTCACATCTCTTCTCAGAGATAAGCTACCTTCATTCTAGCGAGTCTTTCACTCTGTATTTTACAGTGTCTGTACATTTATTTCGTTAATAGAAATCGTGTATTATTGTATATATGTGACTCTTGTTATATTTATGCTATATATCTGTTATATTGTTGTCTCTCTTGCAATATCTATGAATATTTATGTGTTATATATCCACTCTCATTTCGTACCGAAAATAATCCGGATCATCCAACCCCTCGGAAGTTGTTTTTTTCATCGATTTTGATAACTAGTGCTTTGCTCAGTAAGAAGCAATGCACCATTTGGATTTAGGGGTCCAGTTTATGAAACCATGCCTCGGAAGTGGATGGACAATGTGGACACCTAGTCCATTCCTAAACAAGCATGCAAAATCTCAGGTACCTCAAAAATGTTGCTCCGTTGGAATTTATGCCCCGAGGAGGAATTGCCAAGAGTCCCCGAAATGGTTTGGGATGCGACTTGCAACTGGGAATAAAACAAAAATAGAGACTCGTATTGAGGAACCATCGACTCTGATGGATTCCTGGGATAGGATTTCAGCTAGACCACCCCTCACTCTCGGGTTCCATGCCTCAAAAGTTGTTTTACTTATTGATTTCGAGAACTAGTGTTTTTCTCAGTTTGAAGTAAACCAATAGTTGGATTAAGGAGTCCAATTTATGAAACCATGCATCGGGAGAGGATGGAAAATATAGTCACCTATTCCACGCCGAAAAAATCTTACAACATCTCACGAAACTCAAAAATGCTACTCCGTTAGGTTTTTATGCCCTCAGGAGCAATTGGCCAAGAGTCCCTGAAATTGTTTGGGATGCGACTTGCCACTGGGCATATAATGAATATCGAGACTCGGATTGAGGAACCGTCGACTCCGATGGATTCTTGGGATAGGATTTCATCTAAATCACCCCTCACTCACGGGTGTCATTACTCAGAAGTTGTTTTACTCATTGATTTCGACAACTAGTGTTTTGCTCAGTTTGAAGCAATGCATCAATTGGATTAAGGGGCCAATTTATGAAACCATGCCTCGGGAGCGAATGGATAATTTGGTCACCTAGTCCATGCATAAACAAGCTTGCAGCATCTCACAGAACTCAAAAATGGTGCTCCGTTAGTCTTTTATGCCCTGAGCAGGAATTGGCCAAGAGTCCCTGAAATAGTTTGGGATGGGACTTGCAACTGGGCATAAAACGAAAACCAAGACTCGGATTGAGGAACCGTCATCTCTGTTGGATTCCTGGCATAGGATTTTAGCTAGAGAACCCCTCACTCCCAGTTCCAACCCCTCATAAGTTGTTTTTTTCATAGATTTCGATAACTAGTGCTTTTCTTAGTAAGAAGCAATGCAACATTTGGATTTAGGGGTCCAATTTACGAAACCATGCCTCGAGAGAAGATGGATAATGTGGTCACCTAGTCCATGCCTAAAAAAGCATGCAAAATCTCAGGGAGCTCAAAAATGTTTCTCTGTCAGGCTTTTATGCCCCGAAGAGGAATTGCCAAGAGTCCCCGAAATGGTTTGGGATGCGACTTGCAACTGGGTATAAAACGAAAACCGAGACTCGGATTGAGGAACCGTCGATTCTGATGGATTCCCAGGATAGGATTTCAGCTATGGAACCCCTCACTCCTGGGTGCCATGCCTCGAAAGTTGCTTTACTCATTGATTTTGAGAACTAGTGTGTTGCTCAATTTGAAGCAAACCAACAGTTGGATTAAGGGGTCCAATTTACGAAACCATGCCCCGAGAGAGGATGGAAAATATTGTCACCTAGTCCATGCCTAAAAAATCTTTCAACATCTGACGGAACTCAAAAATGCTGCTTTGTTAGGTTTTTATTCCCTCAGGAGCAATTGGCCAAGAGTCCCCGAAATGGTTTGGGATGTGACTTGCAACTGGGAATATAACAAATATCGAGACTCGGATTGAGGAACCATAGACTCCTATGGATTCTTAGGATAGGATTTCATCTATATCACCCCTCACTCACGGGTGCCATTACTCAGAAGTTGATTTACTCATTGATTTCGACAACTAGTGGTTTGCTCAATTTGAAGCAATGCAACATTTGGATTAAGGGGCCAATTTACGAAACCATGCATCGGGAACAGATGGATAATTTGGTCACCTATTCCATGCCTAAAAAATATTGCATCATCTCACGAAACTCAAAAATGTTGCTCCGTTAGTCTTTTATGCCCTGCACGGAAATTGGCCAAGAGTCCCCGAAATGGTTTGGGATGCGACTTGAAACTGGGCATAAAACAAAAACCGAGACTTGGATTGAGGAACCGTTGTCTCTGTTTGATTCCTGGCATAGGATTTTATCTAGATCACCCCTCACTCCCGGTTTCAACCCCTTGGAAGTTGTTGTTTTCATCGATTTCGATAACTAGTGTTTTGCTCAGTAAGAAGCAATGCAACATTTGGATTTAGGAGTCCAATTTATGAAACCATGCCTTGAGAGAAGATGGACAATGTGGTCACCTAGTCCATGCCTAAACAAGCCTGAAAAATCTTAGGGACCTCAAATGTGCTGCTCTGTTAGGCTTGTATGCCCCGAGGAGGAATTGCCAAGAGTCCCCGAAATGGTTTGGAATGCGACTTGCAATTGGGCATAAAACGAAAACCGAGACTCGGATTGAGGAACCGTCGATTCTGATAGATTCCTGAGATAGAATTTCAGCTAGAGCACCCCTCACTCTCGGGTACCATGCCTCAGAAGTTATTTTACTCATTGATTTCGAGAACTAGTGTTTTGCTCAGTTTGAAGCAAACCAATAGTTGGATTAAGAGGTCCAATGTACGAAACCATGCCTTGAGAGCGGATGGAAAATATAGTAACCTAGCCCACGCCTAAACAATCTTGCAGCATCTCACGGAACTCAAAAATGCTACTCCGTTAGGTTTTTATGCCCTCAAGAGAAATTGGCCAAGAGTCCCCGAAATGGTTTGGGATGCGACTTGCAACTGGGCATATAATAAATATCGAGACTCTGATTGAGGACCGTCGACTCCAATGGATTCCTGGGATAGGATTTCATCTAGAGCACCCCTCACTCATGGGTGCCATTACTCAGAAGTTTCTTTACTCATTGATTTCTACAACTAGTGTTTTGCTCAATTTGAAGCAATGCAACATTTGGATTAAGAGGCCAATTTACGAAACCATGCCTCGGGAGCGGATGGATAATTTGGTCACCTAGTCCATGCCTAAACAAGCCTGCGACATCTCACAGAACTCAAAAATGTTTATATGTTAGTCTTTTATGCCCTGAGCGGGAATTTTCCAAGAGTCCCTGAAATGGTTTGGGAAGCGACTTGCAACTGGTCTTAAAACAAAAATCGAGACTCAGATTGAGGAACCGTCATCTCCGTTGGATTCCTGGCATGGGATTTTAGCTAGATCACCCCTCACTCCCGGTTCCAACCCCTAAGAAGTTGTTTTTTTCATCGATTTCGATAACTAGTGCTTTGCTCAGTAAGAAGCAATGCAACATTTGGATTTAAGGGTCCAATTTATGAAACCATGCCCCGGGAGCGGATGGACAATGTGGTCACCTAGTCCATGCCTAAACAAGCATGCAAAATCTCAGGGAGCTCAAAAATGTTTCTCTGTTAGTCTTTTATTCCCCGAGAAGGAATTGCCCAGAGTCCCTCGAAATGGTTTGGGATGCAACTTGCAATAGGGAATAAAACAAAAATCGAGACTCGGATTGAGGAAATGTCGACTCCGATGGATTCCTGGGATAGGATTTTAGCTAGAGCACCCCTCACTCCCAGTTACAATCCCTCGAAAGTAGTGGACAATTCTGATGTGGAAAATTTTGCATGGAGGCATTTCTCCTGGACCTCTTCATGAAAGATTGTGAATCTATGGTGCATGTACAAATATGTGAGATGTGGGCTTATGATAATATTTTGAATTTTCCAATAACATTCTCCATTGACCTTGTGTAAACCATTCCATTTGGTGTTTGTTGCACTAAGTGTAAAGAACAATGTTGGAGAATTATAAGACGTAAGTTAGGTATGAGCTATTTGTTACCTCTTTATTACCTTTTATTTTAATTGTATCCATATTTTGTATTGATCAAATGAGGAATTAACCCGAAACTGATGTCATTAGACACAAACTCAATCCTAAGGCCAACTAAGGAGAAAACACAACACACGTTAATTAATCTAGGAGTCAATCATGCAAACAAACCTTCTCACAAAGAAGTGCTAGTTGGTGATGGAATCCAACATCGTAGAATCGATGCACGAAGGGGTTGAGTTTTGGCGAGTGGTAAAGTTACGTTGACAACCTGCTTAACGAACTAACTCCCTGGTACAAGTTACCTCACCAAGCAGTGGGCAACCCTCCAAGGAGTCGGAGTGAGTCTAGCCAACGTCGATCCCAGGTACAACACCACCTTCCCTATGTTGTCACCTTCTGTAGGAAGTCTAAAAGATTATGGCCTCTATGGTACCACCTACTATACCAAAGAAGAGGGGGGACAGTCGACAGTCGACACCAAGACCAACAAAGCAGAGTTGATTACTCTGAGGGCCCCAATGCGACCTTGTGATTGACCCTTGTATTAGAAGGGATTCCTAAAGTCAGTGATATAGCAACTGGATTTCACTCCCTAACTAAAGGCTTTATGTTTTTTTAGCAGCTTTGGAAAGTTATTCTCACAATCCTATTCCAAATCTCTACACCTAAGCTAAGATGGGTTTGAAGAGCACTAGAAAAGTTGCTATATAAATTTTAATTAGCGCTTGATTTTAGGTTGTTGTTACTCAAAGGAGTGGTTGTGAAACTGATGGTGTTTTGAATCAACTCTTTAAACCATGCAAGAGGAAAATGAAATGCAAGAAATTCAACTTCGATGAAAACTAGCTATGGGAAGGAGCAAGAGGTTTTAAGCAAAGAAATAATTTATTGATAGATTACTATGTGTACAGTACTGCAAAATGACCCAAATTTTAAAAATACCATGCAAATGTCATAGTTCACTTAGTACACCTATACAACATTGAATCAAATGTCATCATTTCTAACATAGTAAACTTTTATGATTATAGAGACCACCATACACATCTTGAATACTCATAAGGATCATGAGGGCTTCACCTTGTTGACCAAGAACTTATCACGCAATTCATTCATAAAGGGGGGTTTTTAATCATGAACCCGCATGTTGTGAATATATGTTGTGAACGCAACATACATCCCACATTTTCACACAACTCCATCCATTCCTACATTATGCATCATCCAAATTCCATTGCTTGAAGAGGTGGAAGAACTAGAATGGGATTAAGCTTATAGACCAAAAGACTCCCAATGGGGATGTGTGGTTCAATCCTAAATGGACCAATAATAAAGAAGGTTCTCTTTAATGGTTTTTTTTTTTATTTATGTTCAATTTTAGTGCTCTAAGCTACATTTTTACAGGGTTTAAGGCCTTTAGCAAAACCTCCTTTGCAAGTTTGGCCAAAATCCTATTATTTTTCCTTATAAAGTTTTATGCATGCAGATCTATGACTGTAGTGAAGGGAAGTTCATATCTTTGCACTTTTCACTTTGCATCTACAAGTAAAAGGATAAGGAAAAAGGGTGACATGATGTAAAGGCTACGGAGAAGGCTGATGCACATAGCATAAATCACATAAAAAGTAAGGGGCTATGTTAAGTGCAAAGGAAAGTGAAGTGGAGTGTTGATGTGGAGATATATACCAATGTGGATGCAAAGGTATAGACTATGGGTTTTGAAAGCAAAGAGGCATGCCCTCCACACTTCACATTAGTATTACTATGGGGAAACAATAAGCTTGGTGACTAGGAGGAAGTACAACTACACCCTCTACAATGTGGTTGAGTGAAAACTAACAACTATGGATGTAAATATCTCGACAACAATTTCTTGTGAGTTCACTTAGATTCCCTAAAGGAAACAAATGATTGGAGGAGGTAATAAAGAGGTAGGTTAGTCATTAGTGAAGGGGATTTGAAGTTCAAAACATTGTTGGAACAAATGGATTTTGCAAATTTGGCATTGAAAAAGATGGAAATATTGGGAGGTTAAGGGTGTAGCAACAAAAATACCAAGGACCTAGAAGGATAAATCTATTCCTAGATTGAAAGGATGAAGAGGATTTTGAGTTTGTGTCCCAAAGGGTGTAATTATCTCAAAAGTATCCCAATGACCTCATATAAGTGGGATGACCTCCATCAAGTGTATAAGGGGCTTCCTCAACATCCTCGAAAGGAACAAGGCTCAATCCAATTCATATACATGCTAGGTACATCGTCTAAAGTAAGGTACAAGTGACCCAACGTAAGTATCAATCCGGGGGCATGTACACAATTCCAATACAATATAAGAAGTGATTCATGTAAAATGTAAATTCCATTAGTTGGATCGCATTAAGCATCATCTTCAAAATTCACAATAATTCATAGAATCCATATAATTTTTCAAGTTTAGGTATGGGAGGGTTATCATTTGCCCCTATTGCATGTGCCAATACCTAGGGAAGGCAAGGAGACTAGCTTTGTCACCTCTCTTGGTGCTTACAAATAGAAAAACCATCATGGTGTTAAGGTTGACCTTGAGATCAACAAGAGTGGCTTGAATTGGTAGGGGTAGGGGTCTTCTTTCTCTTGGTGTGGGTGCACCATCCTATAAGTATCCTTTATTTGCGCTTGATTTCATTGTTTTTAATGTGTGTGGTTGATGAGTGTTCTACAACATGGAGGCTTTGTGTGGTGGGTGGTTTGGAAAGGATCCAATAGACTTGTAATCGCTTCATAATGGGCATGTTCTAGAGATATAAGTATTTGTTGTATGGTCATTTCTACAAGTAAGTAATGCCTTGTCCCATGAGAGGAATTGGGGCATTTATGCTTTTATTCTTTTATTGAAGATACATTAATTATAGGATCTAAGAAGGAAAACATCTTGGTCTACAATCATAATGCACTCATTTGGCTACTCGAGAAAATGTAGGGTAGAAGGAAATTCATAAAAAATTGGATCTCTTCAAAAACAATCCTATATACATTTGTATGAGATGATTGAACTAATGAGATTGTTGAGTTTCTTCCAGTTATAAACCCAACACATGAGCCACAACTTGAGAGAAATTATTACCAAGAAGGTGTCTTGACCAAGGATCTATGTTGATCTATATCACGGAAAAGTAGTACACGAGTCTATTATCTAGTATTGGCACTATTGATTACTAAATTATGAGAAAGTACCAATAAATATTTTTTCTATGTGTATGTTTGAACATTTTAATTTTGAATTTTGAATGTAATACCATTTTGACTCATGGCACTTTTGTTTTGTCATTTTTGAATTTTAGATGCCCAGAAAATTCTCTAAGATAAAGATATACTATTCATGTATATTCCATAAAGATATGTCACACCAAATGGTGCTATGTGCAATAGAAACATCTGGCTAATAGGGAAATGTACTGAGAAAAACATCTATCCAAACATGGTAGTGTACTTAGAGAAAGGTCTAGATAAAGTCATTGTTCTTATGTGACTCAATCCTCCTTCAAGGTCAATGACTATTTTGGTTGAGTTTGAAGATTGTTGGAATGCAGTTGCAAGGGTTTGATCGTTGTTCCCCACACCCGTAGTGTAGATTGGTGGGATATCTTATTTAGAGGAAACCATTCTTTGCACAACTAAATTCTTATGAGTGTGGGTTAAGATGGTTATAGGACTAGGTTGAATAGGAAACAATAGAAACCTCATTGTCCCTAGAATCTTGAGTTTCCTTATTATTGGATTTGGAAAGATTCTTACGCCTTTTGAAACAATTCTTCTCAACATGGTTTGACTTTCCTCATTTTTACAGGTCGCAAAGACTGATTAGAGGGCTTGATCCATACACCAACAAAGTCGAAGGGTATGTGGTGTGTTCTGGAGCAGATGACAATGAATTTAAATATATGAACACATTACATGGACAAAAGAATTATCCACTAGGTTTACCCTTGTTATGTGCCACACTTCATCTCTATTGTTTCAGAAATATTCCCCCGAGGGTTCTTTATGGTATTGATTCGTGGGTTTTAAAGCTTGAAAA
>ML826167.1:32274-45902 GCA_009831015.1 Picea engelmannii
AAATATAAAGCAATATTTGTCGCTCGTGGATTTTCCTAGAAGGAAGATATCAACTATGAAGAGACATTCGCTCCTGTGGCCAGATACACTTCGATCAGAACCATTATAGCTCTTGCTGCCAAGATGAAGTGAAAGCTACACCAGATGGATGTGAAGACAGCTTTCCTGAATGGTGTTATCGAAGAGGAAGTGTATATAGAGCAACCCCAAGGATTTGAGGTTGAAGACAGGAACTCTCATGTCTGTCGATTGAAGAAATCCTTATACGGATTGAAGCAAGCTCCCAGAGCTTGGTATGGCCGTATAGACAGTTTCTTGACGAGCTTAGGCTTTACCAAGAGTAAAGTAGATTCAAATCTCTACTTCAAGATCATGGATAATGAACCAGTAATATTACTACTATACGTGGATGACTTATTCCTAACTGGAGAAGAAAAGCTCATTGTTGAATGTAAACAGAGACTTGCCACAGAATTTGAAATGAAAGACCTTGGCCTAATGAATTACTTCTTAGGTCTTGAGGTATGGTAGAGTCCAGAGAGAATCTTCCTTAACCAAGGGAAGTACACGGTCGAAATCTTAAAGAGATTCGACATGCTAGAATGCAAGTCCATGAATACTCCCATGGAAGCGAAGCTGAAGCTGCTGATCAATACTTCGTCAGATTTGATAGATGCCACTATGTATAGACAGATTATTGGATCGCTGATGTACCTGAAAAACACCAGACCAAACATCTGTTTTGCAGTGAACACCTTGAGTCAGTTTCTGGTAGAGCCCAGACATGTTCATCTAGTGGCTGCAAAAAATGTGATGAGGTACCTTAAAGGTACAATGGATTATGGTCGCAGCTATGATGGAGATCATGACTTCACATTGAGTGGATATACTGATGCAGATTGGGCAGGAAGCGTTGCTAACAGAAAAAGCACTTTTGGATGTTGTTTCAGTTTGGGATCATCTATGATCTCGTGGTAGAGTAGGAAGCAATCCAGTATTACTCTCAGCACAGTGGAAGCAGAGTACATTGCCGCATGTTCTGCTAGTTGCGAAGCTATATGGCTTCGAAAGTTGCTGATAGGCCTATTTGATTTGGAGATGAGAACAACTGCGATTCTATGTGACAATCAAAGCTGCATTAAAATGACAAAGAATCCTGTGTTCCACGACAAGTCGAAAAACATAGAGATCCGCTATCATTTCATCCGCGACATGGTACAGAGAGGAGCCTTGAAGCTCCAGTACATTAGCACGGATGAACAGGTTGCTGATGTGTTGACTAAGCCTCTATCTCATGTAAAGTTTGAACACTTTCGAGATAAGCTTGGTATTGTCCGAAAGGACCCTCCCTGAAAGGGGGAGTAGATGTATTCCTTTCTTCTGACCTAGTTGTTAGACGTAAATCAAGATGATTCATGCTTCTGACCTCGTTGTTAGACGTAAAGCATGGCGTCGTGTGATCCTTGCTTCTGACCTCGTTGTTAGACGTAAAGCAAGATGAGTCATGCTTCTGACCTCGCTGTTAAACGTAAAGCATGACGTCGTGTGATCCTTGCTTCTGACCTCGTTTTTAGATGTAAAGAAAGATGAGTCATGCTTCTGACCTAGTTGTTAGACGTAAAGCATGACATTGTTGATTCTTTGCTTCTGACCTAGTTGTTAGACGTAAAGCAAGATGATTCCTCGCTTCTGACCTCGTTGTTAGATGTAAAGCGAGATGTTGATGTGTTCCTTGGTCTGACCTCGTTGTTAGACGTAAAGTAAGATGAGTCATGCTTTTGACCTTGTTGTTAGACATAAAGCATGACGTTGTGATTCCTCGCTTCTGACCTAGTTGTTAGACGTAAAGCGAGATGATGATATTACTTGCTTCTGACCTAGTTGTTAGACGTAAAGCAAAATGTGACTGACACTGAGCTACCAACTTAACCGTTGTGACATTGGGCTAGTGTAGTATTGTGATGTGCCAGCCTAGTGTTGTGATGAGGTATCATTTTTATTGATACATATTTGATGCAGATGATGATAGCATTCTTTCGATAATGATGATGTTGCTAATGAAGAAAACTTCCAATGACTCATAAATGTGCTAGCCAATGTTTCAAGATGATATTGACGATACTGTCCTCCATATTCCACTGATGATGCAGACCTCTCTCGCCTGATGCTAATGAAGAATACCCTTATTGTTAAGGGGGAGTGTTGAAATAATGTAAATGCGAAGAGCATTCTTATTATTATTGGATTAAATCCCCATTGCGTATTAATCATGTCATTATTATTATTATTATTATTATTATTATTGGATTAATCCCCATTGTGGATTAATCATGTCAGTAATTGTATAAGGACCAAATCCCCTTTTGCGGATTGGTTATCGGACAATTACAAAGGGTAGAATAAGAAGTCACCCCAACAGTTATTATGGAAGACCCAGAATTAATTAAAGGTGGGTTTACCCACCCAGAGTGAGAGGTCGGCCCTACCAGTTGTGACCTTTCACATGTGCCAATCTTGTATAAATAAGAAGCTAGCGCCTCACTTCAAACACACAACTCACTTGCTCATTTCTCTTATGAGGCAAGCTGCAATTACCAAAGAGAGGAGAAGAAGGGTGGCACATCTCTTGGGGAGGACTTTCTGTATTGGTTTGAGTTATCTCTTGAACATTGTTTAAGCTATTTATGATAAGGAAGTTTTGCTGGGTTTTCTTCCCCTAGAGGGTTTCCCAGGATAAATGTTGCGTCTCTTGTGAATGTGTATTTGTCAGTGATCTTGTTCTTATTATGATCTTATCTATTGAAATGCAAAGAACTATAATAATGGCATAAACATTAACAATTTATTGTTTCAATCAAGAAAATAGTCATTGAAATATCTTGATTGAAAGTTAAATAATCTTTTGGATAAGATTTAAAATTCTTGGTCGAAACATTTTAAAATGTCCCAACAAAGAGTTATGATTCTCCCCCTAGATTCTTGGTTGAAAATATTTAAACTCTCGATCAAGAATATTGTCAACTATTGATTGAGAGTTTTTATGTCATAAATGAGTTTGAAACAATTGATCATACCCTATTTCCAACTTTCAACCAAAGAAAAGACTACACTACATTGCACCATAATATAAGACCTACACTCCTTGCAAACCATGTAACACCATTCAAATTAGACACAATATTCTTGCGACAAATTAGCTATATTTATATCGACGAACTTTTTTTGTCAATAGTATAACAAATTCGTTGCAAGATTATTTACATTCGTCTCTCTTGCACCGATATCAAATGATGCTTGGATTCATTTCATATTTGGTTTATCAATTTGAAATTGAAATTTGATACTTTGCAAGCTAGCTGGACCTTAAGTCAAATACAAATATGAAATTTGGAATCATTAACATATCTACTAGAACATATGAAAAATAGGGTTTATGGTTTACAGGATGAATTGATGATGGAAGAAAGTGGGTGTGTTAGTCAAATTTGAGTCCCAAAACCCTCCCATATCGTTAAGGAATGTGAATAGTCTATCCATGTCAAATTTCAATGCATACAGAAACTGTTTGAAAAAATTTCAAAGTTGGCCCCATTCACATGAGGTCACCATTGTCGGTGTCTAGTCCTGGTACAATTTTCGTTCCTTGTTCCTTGTTCCTCATTCCTTGTTCTTTGTTACTCGTTCCTCGACCATGGTGTAGTCCCCAAGATCCATTATTTTTGTATAAAACATACTAATGGCATAAAATGTCCCACACAAAGACCAAATTAATATCCGCTACATAAGTCTTTTGTCGTTTCTCAAGGACTATGTAACGAATCTCAATTCTAAGATGATTCAAATAGGACCTAAGAACCTTAAGTTCTTTCCTTAACCATGGCTGACATAACACTATCATTCAATAGTCAAATTGTTACATTTCATTGTCAGACATCATGTGTACTGAGGGCTTGAGCCACCACAAAGGAAACATACAAAGAATATTTGTCTTATGAATAAGATATGGTACTATCCATTTTGAAATTTGGCATAGAGATTGTTCTTATAGACTACACTACATTGCACCATAATATAAGCCCTACACTCCTTGCAAACCATGTAACACCATTCAAATTAGACACAATATTCTTGCAACAAATTAGCTATACTTATATCGACGAACTTTTTTCGTCGATAGTATAGCAAATTCGTTGCAAGATTATTTACATTCGTCTCTCTTGTGACGATATCAAATTATGCTTGGATTCATTTCATATTTGGTTTATCAACTTGAAATTAAAATTTGATACTTTGCAAGCTAGCTGGACCTTGAGTCAAATACAAATATGAAATTTGGAATCATTAACATATCTACTAGAACATATGAAAAATAGGGGTTATGGTTTACTTGATGATATGATGATGGAAGAAAGAGTGTGTGTGAGTGAAATTTGAGTCCAGAAACCCTCCCATATCATTAAGGCATGCGATGGTCTATCCATGTAAAATTTCAGTGCATACAGAAACTGTTTGAAAAAATTTCAACGTTGGCCCCATTCACATGAGGTCATTGTTGTCGGTGTCTAGTCCTGGTACAATTTTCATTCCTTGTTCCTTGTTCCGTGTTCCTCGTTCCTTGTTCCTTGTTCCTTTTTACTCATTCGTTGACCATGGTGTAGTCCCCAAGATCCATTATTTTTGTACAAAACATACTAATGGCATAAAATGTCCCACACAAAGACCAAATTAATATCCGCTACATAAGTCTCTTGTCTTTTTTCAAGGACTATGTAACGAATCTCAATTCTAAAAAGTTTCAAATAGGACCTAAGAACCTTAAGTTATTTACTTAACCATGGGTGATATAACACTATCATTCAATAGTCAAATTGTTACATTTCATTGTCAGGCATCATGTGTACTGAGGGCTTGAGCCACCACAAAGGAAACATACAAAGAATATTTGTCTTATGAACAAGATATGGTACTATCCATTATGAGGTTTGGCATAGAGATTGTTCTTATAGACTACACTACATTGCACCATAATATAAGCCCTACACTCCTTGCAAACCATGTAACACCATTCAAATTAGACACAATATTCTTGTGACAAATTAACTATACTTATATCGACGAACTTTTTTCGTCGATAGTATAGTAAATTCGTCGCAAGATTATTTACATTCGTCTCTCTTGCAACGATATCAAATGATGTTTGGATTCATTTCACATTTGGTTTATCAACTTGAAATTAAAATTTGATACTTTGCAAGCTAGCTGGACCTTGAGTCAAATACAAATATGAAATTTGGAATCATTAACATATCTACTAGAACATATGAAAAATAGGGTTTATGGTTTACATGATGATATGATGATGGAAGAAAGAGAGTGTGTGAGTGAAATTTGAGTCCAAAAATCCTCCCATATTTTTAAGGCATGTGAATAGTCTATCCATGTCAAATTTCAGTGCATAAATAAACTGTTTGAAAAAATTTCAACGTTGGCCCCATTCACATGAGGTCACTGTTGTCGGTGTCTAGTCCTAATACAATTTGTGTTCCTTGTTCCTTGTTTTGTGTTCTTCGTTCCTTGTTACTAATTCCTTGACCATGGTGTAGTCCCAAAGATCCATTATTTTTGTATAAAACATACTAATGGCGTAAAATGTCCCATACAAAGACCAAATTAATATCCGCTACATAAGTCTTTTGTCTTTTTTCAAGGACTATGTAACGAATCTCAATTCTAAGAAGATTCAAATAAGACCTAAGAACCTCAAGTTATTTCCTTAACCATGGGTGATATAACACTATTATTAAATAGTCAAATTGTTACATTTCAATCTCAGGCATCATGTGTACTGAGGGCTTGATCCACCACAAAGGAAACATACAAAGAATATTTGTCTTATGAACAAGATATGGTACTATCCATTTTGAGGTTTGACATAGATATTGTTCTTATAGACTACACTACATTGCACCATAATATAAGCCCTACAATCCTTGAAAACCATGTAACACCATTCAAATTAGACACAATATTCTTGCGATGAATTAGCTATACTTATATCGACAAACTTTTTTCGTCGATAGTATAGCAAATTTATCGCAAGATTATTTACATTTGTCTCTCTTGCGACGATATCAAATGATGCTTGGATTCATTTCATATTTGGTTTATCAACTTGAAATTAAAATTTGATACTTTGCAAGTTAGTTGGACCTTGAGTCAAATACAAATATGAAATTTGGAATCATTAACATATCTACTAGAACATATGAAAAATAGGGTTTATGGTTTACATGATGATATGATGATGGAAGAAAGAGTGTGTGTGAGTGAAATTTGAGTCCATAAACCCTCCCATATCGTTAAGGCATGCAAATAGTCTATCCATGTCAAATTTCAGTGCATACAGAAACTGCTTGAAAACATTTCAAAGTTGGCCCCATTCACATCAGGTCATTGTTGTCGGTGTCTAGTCCTGGTACAATTTTCATTCCTTGTTCTATGTTCCTCGTTCCTCGTTCCATGTTCCTTGTTACTCATTCCTTGACCATGGTGTAGTCCCCAAGATCTATTATTTTTGTACAAAACATACTAATGGCATAAAATGTCCCACACAAAGACCAAATTAATATCCGCTACATAAGTCTTTTGTCTTTTTTCAAGGACTATGTAACGAATCTCAATTCTAAGAAGATTCAAATAGGACCTAAGAACCTTAATTTCTTTCCTTAACCATGGCTGACATAACACTATCAATCAATATTCAAATTGTTACATTTCATTGTCAGGTATCATGTGTACCGAGGGCTTGATCCACCACAAAGGAAACATATAACAAAGAATATTTGTCTTATGAACAAGATATAGTACTATCCATTTTGAGATTTGGCATAGAGATTGTTCTTATAGAATACACCACATTGCACCAAAATACAAGCCCTACACTCCTTGAAAACCATGTAACACCATTCAAATTAGACACAATATTCTTGCGACGAATTAGCTATACTTATATCGACGAACTTTTTTCGTCGATAGTATAGCAAATTCGTCGCAAGATTATTTACATTCATCTCTCTTGCGTCGATATCCAATGATTCTTGGATTCATTTCATATTAGGTTTATCAACTTGAAATTAAAATTTGATACTTTGCAAGCTAGCTGGACCTCGAGTCAAATACAAATATGAAATTTGGAATCATTAACATATCTACTAGAATATGTGAAAAATACAATTTATGGTTTACATGATGATATGATGATGGAATAAAGAGTGTGTGTGAGGGAGATTTGAGTCCAGAAATCCTCCCATATCATTAAGGCATGTGAATAGTCTATCCATGTCAAATTTCAGTGCATACAGAAACTGTTTGAAAAAATTTCAACGTTGGCCCCATTCACATGAGGTCATTGTTGTCGATGTCTAGTCCTGGTACAATTTTCGTTCCTTGTTCTGTGTTCCTCGTTCCTTTTTCCTTGTTACTCGTTACTTGACCATGGTGTATTCCCCAAGATCCATTATTTTTTTATAAAACATACTAATGCATAAAATGTCCCACACAAAGACTAAATTAATATCCGCTACATAAGTCTTTTGTCTTTTTTCAAGGACTATGTAACGAATCTCAATTCTAAGAAGATTCAAATAGGACCTAAGAACCTTAAGTTCTTTCCTTAACCATGGATGAAATAACAATATCATTCAATAGTCAAATTGTTACATTCCATTGTCAGGCATCATGTGTACTGAGGGCTTGAGCCACCACAAAGGAAACATACAAAGAATATTTGTCTTATGAACAAGATATGGTACTATCCATTTTGAGGTTTGACATAGAGATTGTTATTATAGACTACACTACATTGCACCATAATATAATCCCTACACTCCTTGAAAACCATGTAACACCGTTCAAATTAAACACAATATTCTTGCGACAAATTAGCTATACTTATATCAACAAACTTTTTCCGTCGATAGTATAGCAAATTCGCCGCAAGATTATTTACATTTGTCTCTCTTGCGACGATATAAAATGATGCTTGGATTCATTTCATATTTGGTTTATCAACTTGAAATTAAAATTTGATACTTTGCAAGCTAGATGGACCTTGAGTCAAATACAAATATCAAATTTTGAATCATTAACATATCTACTAGAACATATGAAAAATAGGGTTTATGGTTTACATGATGATATGATGATGGAAGAAAGAGTGTGTGTGAGTGAAATTTGAGTCCAGAAACCCTCCCATATCGTTAAGGCATGCAAATAGTCTATCCATGTCAAATTTCAGTGCATACAGAAACTGTTTGAAAACATTTCAACGTTGGCCCCATTCACATGAGGTCATTGTTGTCGGTGTCTAGTCCCGGTACAATTTTCGTTCCTTGTTCATTGTTTTGTGTTCCTCGTTCCTCATTCCTTGTTCCTTGTTACTCGTTCCTTGACCATGGTTTAGTCCCCAAGATCAATTATTTTTGTACAAAACATACTAATGGCATAAAATGTCCCACACAAAGACCAAATTAATATCCGCTACATAAGTCTTTTGTCTTTTTTCAAGGACTATGTAACGAATCTCAATTCTAAGAAGATTCAAATAGGACCTAAGAACCTTAAGTTATTTCCTTAACCATGGGTGACATAAAACTATCATTCAATAGTCAAATTGTTACATTTAATTGTCAGGCATCATGTGTACTGAGGGCTTGAGCCACCACAAAGGAAACATACAAATAATATTTGTCTTATGAATAAGATATGGTACTATCCATTTTGAGGTTTGGCATAGAGATTGTTCTTATAGACTACACTACATTGCACCATAATATAAGCCCTACACTCCTTGAAAACCATGTAACACCATTCAAATTAGACACAATATTCTTGCGACGAATTAACTATACTTATATCGACGAACGTTTTTCGTCGATAGTATAGCAAATTCGTCGCAAGATTATTTACATTCGTTTGATCTCTTGCGAAGATATCAAATGATGATTGGATTCATTTCATATTTTGTTTATCAATTTGAAATTAAAATTTGATACTTTGCAAGCTATCTGGACCTTGAGTCAAATACAAATATGAAATTTGGAATCATTAACATATCTACTAGAACATATGAAAAATAGGGTTTATGGTTTACATGATGATATGGTTATGGAAGAAAGAGTGTGTGTGAGTGAAATTTGAGTCCAGAAACCCTCTTGTATCGTTAAGGCATGTGAATAGTCTATCCATGTCAAATTTCAATGCATACAGAAATTGTTTGAAAAAAATTCAACGTTGGCCCCATTCACATGAGGTCACTGTTGTCGGTGTCTAGTCTTGGTACAATTTATGTTCATTTTTCCTTGTTTCTCATTCCTCGTTCCTCGTTACTCGTTCCTTGACCATGGTGTAGTCCCCAAGATTCATTATTTTTGTATAAAACATACTAATGGCATAAAATGTCCCACACAAACACCAAATTAATATCTGCTACATAAGTCTTTTGTCTTTTTTCAAGGACTATGTAACGAATCTAAATTCTAAGAAGATTCAAATAGGACCTAAGAACCTTAGGTTCTTTCCTTAACCATGGGTGACATAACATTATCATTCAATAGTCAAATTGTTACATTTCATTGCCAGACATCATGTGTACTGAGGGCTTGAGCCACCATATCTTATGAACAAGATATGGTACTATCCATTTTGAGGTTTGGCATAGAGATTGTTCTTATAGACTACACTACATTGCACCATAATATAATCCTTACACTCCTTACAAACCATGTAACACCATTCAAATTAGACACAATATTCTTGCGACAAATTAGCTATACTTATATCGACGAACTTTTTTCGTCGATAGTACAGCAAATTCATCGCAAGATTATTTACATTCGTCTCTCTTGCAACGATATCAAATGATGCTTGGATTCATTTCATATTTGGTTTATCAACTTGAAATTAAAATTTGATACTTTGCAAGCTAGCTAGACCTTGATTCAAATACAAATATGAAATTTGGAATCATTAACATATCTACTAGAACATATGAAAAATAGGTTTTATGGTTTACATGATGATATTATGATGGAAGAAAGAGTGTGTGTGAGTGAAATTTGAGTCCATAAACCCTCCCATATCGTTAATGCATGTGAATGGTCTATCCATGTCAAATTTCAATGCATACAGATACAGTTTGAAAAAATTTCAATGTTGGCCCCATTCACATGTCATTGTTGCCCGCCTCTAGTATTTTTATGGTGTTGATTAAACAATCAACGAAAAAGAGGGATTTTTCATCACAACTATGAAAGATAATTGTATATACATTAATGTAGATCCTGGAAGAAAAATGAAGAAAGACTGGCAAAAAATTAAAACTTGCGTCAACCAAAATGTGTACTTTGAAAGAAAATTAGGGTTTATGGTTTACATGATGAATTGATGATGGAAGAAAGTGGGTGTGTCAGTCAAATTTGAGTCCAGAAACCCTCCCATATCATTAAGGCATGTGAATAGTCTATCCATGTAGAATCTAAAATAGAAATGAAGAAAGACTGATGAAAACTTAAAACTTGCGTCAACCAAATTGTGTACTTTGAAAGAAAATTAGGGTTTCAAAAAAATTCTATAGAAATGACAAACACGTTCATCGAAACTTCGTTGATGCATGAAATATTGTGTCAACAATATTGATGAAATCTTATATGATCATGATGGTGTAAAAATGAAAGAGCTTCCCTTGGTTTCAAGAATAATTTATCATCTACTGAACAAGGCCAACCATGTGAAGGTGAAAGCTCCTATGGCCCCTCCCCTCCCCCTCACATCACTCTCAATTGATCCCCAAAACCCAATCTACAAAATAGAAAATAATCGAAAGCAACGTCTTATTAAGATTCATGCATAGAAACTACAAAAACAAAAATTAATGAAGGTACATGAAATTATGTGTTTCTAAATGATATTTTTAATCTACCATGTACTTTAGTATATTGACAACTATTTTCAGGTTTCAAATAATAATTAAACAACATGTAACATAGGATATAAAAATGTCACATAAAACTTAAAAACATGTAATTAACCCATGGCATTATAAGTAAATTATTTTAAAAGAATAATTCATAAAAATTAAAATATTATATAGCCACGTACCTAATCCAACCTCAACATCTGTGTAACCATCCTTATTCTGTATCTTGATATTCTTCATCGAACTCGACATCTGTATCCTCATCCGGTTCTGAAATGATGTTGAAAGGATTGATGATATAACCATCGGCATCAATGTCATTTTCGAGCATATTTTCATTGACGTCATCATCAAGAATTGCAATATTGTCTCATATGCCTGGATCATGATCTTCTTCGGCTTCTTCATCTGTCGACCCTCCATGATATTTTGTCTCTGTCTGATCTATCGAATCATCTTCTTGATCTTCAATATCATCTTATTCCTATAAATGAGTATACTTAATTGGCCTTCCTCTTGGATCATATCTAACAACAAATGACCAATCTCTTTCACCTGGAACATTTGAATAAAAGACTTGTTCACATTGGCTTGGAAAAACATAGTGATCATGTCCTCTTTCAAACATCGTTGTTTTAATCATTGGAAATCCGTTGGCATGTTGAATAACATTTCGTTCTTTATCGCGTTCATGCATTCGTAACCTATACCATTTGACATCGAAGAGAACTAATTTGAAGGAATTAAAATCACACTCAAGTATATCGTTTAAATACCCATAGTATCTATTTTTAGATTCTTGGGGATGTCTGTCACTCCTAGAGGAAACATTAATGACCTGGAATACTGCAGTTATCCCACTATCATAAGTTTTCCTGGTTTCATCCAATTGTTTGATAATTTATGACCATTGCACCACATAGCCTTGTGGTGTTTCAACTGCAATATGTCATATATGTAAAAGATGCATTGTCAATTAATAAATTAACATATATTTATATAACTTCGAAAGTATCTGAAAAATACAGTACACATGTAGTCACATTAATATAATATAAAATAACTGAATAAAATGGGTGAATTTTCTTACCTGTCCTTCTTTCAAACCATATGCTAAATCAATTTCCCTCTGTGTAACATTGGCATCTTCGTTACGATGAGCCTCTCTAACCAATTCAGATAGTCGTTTCCATGATAACCTACTTCCATTGTGTTGTTTACATCTTTCAATCCATACATTCATCCAGTCAAGATTATTTGCAATGTATAAATGCAATGCATCCCACTCTTGAGCAACTGAATAAAAAAAAAAAAAAATACCAATATTAAATATTAGTTATAATGTCCAATATGCATGTAATTATAAATATTTATAATTTATGAAATAAATTATATTAATATATTAATGAGCATGATCATATACACAAAAAATGAAACTTTATATGTATTATTAATATAATTTTTCACAATTATTAATATATTACCTCTCATTTTTTTCATTCTACCTTGCCTCAACAGATGCTCCTGATCTTCAAATTTTTTTATGGAGTTCACATCCCAAATGTGATCCACTACATGCATAGTTGGTGTTGCTAATTTAGGAAGATACTGACTAATATACACCATGGATTGATATACCATATATCCCTCCACTATAGAACCCTCAGGACGTGCTTTTTGTCTAACCAATGCCTTCAATGATTTCAAGTGCCTCTCCACCATCCACATTGACCTTGTGTGAATAGGTCCACAAATTTCAATCTCTTCAACTTGGTGTATGAGGTAGTGTTCTTGTGCATTGAAAAATGTTGGAGTTATATACTTTTGCATTTCACACATTAGACGGGGAATTTCTCTCTTCCAATACTTTATATCATCTTCATGGATTTATTTCAATGACAACCATCTACATGAGATCATGATACGAGAAAATAACATGTTTCAACATAACATAATATAATATATTACATTACAAGTAAAACATGTGTCATTAAGTACAACAATAATTTGAAAGAAAATTTTGCATATAAATCACAACTACTTACCTCATGTATTTTCCAAGATCATATATAACTTGTTTGACGTTGTTGTCAAAGTCGTTTGGGAGAGATAGCGGTAGAACATACTGTAATAAAAAAATGAATCGTTATTTGTTTCGACCAAAGTAGACAAGAAAAAAAAAAAATAAATAAAATATGTATAAGGCCAATATATATAAATATGTATACCAAAATTATTACCTTAATGAAGGTATGCCAATCATGTGTTTTTACCCCACAAAATTCACCTTTCTTCATTAAGATATTATTTATGTTTGAAGCAAAATCCGTGGGAAATTTAATTCTTTGAATGACCTCTTTTACATCATTGCTTTGTTGCTCTGTTAATAACCATGGAAGGTTATTTCGGTTTAGTACTCCATATGATCTATTTCAATATCAGATCATACTTCGCATTGCATGATTGGCTTCCTGAATGTCAGTACAAATTTTGACAATTTTTTCTTTGTCCCTCCTACCATCTATGATTCGCCATAACGTTTCAGTCACATTCTCCCTGATATGCATTATATCAAACAAATGAGCTATTGTTAGCTCCTCATAGTAGGGCAACCTCATGAATTGAGCAGGATAACATTTCATTCCTCGTGGAA
>ML826167.1:45952-63848 GCA_009831015.1 Picea engelmannii
GCCCATTATTAATACCTTCATGATGATTGCGGCCTTCATGAAGCATAAAAGAAATCACAAAAATAATTATCAAATACAGTAAAATAAATTCAATGATTAAAATAAACATTCAAAACATTACATGATCTACGATACATTATGAACTTGAGTACCTTGACGATTTCTATTATATTCCAACCACCATAGGTGAGGAGTCATTCTTCGTGGTTTTAAACCAGTCTCTCCTTTCCCATTGAAAAGATGTTTTTCAGTAGTACGATACCTATGGTTCTTAGGAAGAAGGTTCCTATACTCATCAAACACCATCTTTCCTAAAAATTTTGAATGATGATACTTCATCTTAGGGCCACAAACTGGCCATGCAAATTTACCCTTTGTTTGAAGACCTGCGACAAATGGATTAATGTCAATTATATGATGATATTATTTAAAAATTAAACATGCAACATGATAACATTAAAAAATTATATAGTATTAAAGAACAATATTAGAATGCTACATACCACAAAAATGTGTTAGTCCAGAGGCATCATGAATTGTCCATAAAATTATTCCACGGAATTTAAATTTCTTCTCCCCGATTGGTTTACATATGTCATACATTGTGATTTCAACCAATAACTTTAGTAGCTCGTTAATAAGAGACTCGATATATACATTCATATCTTTAACCTAGTACTTACCTAATTGTTTGAAATTACACATAATTACTATAGGAATGATATCATGTAATATGTATAAGTAAATAAATAAACAAAAGATATTATGCAAAAATTGAAACAAATGAAAATATTACATTCAAAAAATTAATGTAAAGAAATACCTGGAACAATCATTGTCAACATTATGTGCTCCCTTTTTATTGACATCCAAGGAGGAATGTTATTGTTGATAACAAAAATAGGCCACATTGAGTAAATAGACCTTAGCTCTATGAATGGATTAACACCGTCAGCTGCCAATGAAATCCTAACATTACGAGGTTCATCTTTGAAATCTGCCCATTTTTCCTCAATTTCCCTAAATGCAGAACCATCGGCAGGCATTCAAAGAACACCATCTCCACTTCTATTATGTGCATGGTAATCCATAAATTGTGCTATGCTTTCACACCTGAACAATCGCTGCAAACGTGGAATTATGGGAATATGATGAAGAACCTTTAGAAGCACCCTTTTTGTTACTTGATCGGTTCGATATCTACTGATAAGACATTGTAGACATTTTGTTTTCAAAGCATGTTGTCCATAATATACAATATGGTCATTAGAACATGCATCTATAGTTTGATAATCCATTCCAATGTCTTTCATAATGGCATGCAAACCTCGATATGTGCGAGGTAAAATATTTGACGATGGTAACAAAAATTCACCTAGCAATCTACAACATAACAAATTACTAGTTAATGTAAGAATATTAATCGTAAAAATTGCATTCTTATTTTACACATTAATTAACACTAAAAACAAATAGAAAAAAATCAACATTTATGTATAATATGAGATGAAACATATTACATACCTTAGGATCTGTGTCATACAAGTGTTCAACAAATTATTCATAACCTTTAAGTTCACTATAAGCAATGTAGCGGAGAGAATATTTGCTTTCGATCCTTCATAAAGTCATTTATTTACCTTTTCTAATAGAGGTTCATCATAAATACCATCATTGTCCCCATCCTCATCCGACTGCAAAAACAAATCTTGGATCATTTGATTTGTCCCATCATCTTCTTCCATGGGATCATTAACTTGATTTGTCCCATCATCTTCTTCCATGAGATCCTAATTTGCTTGGTCATGATGTTCCTCAGCTTGTGCAACATCATTTCTACTAATACTTGGTGCAATATTATGCGGAAAGTTAGAGGGAAACTCTAACTTTATAATAGAAACAATCATGCAAAATTAGTGTATATTATAACAAACATTCAAACAATATATATATACATATATATAATTTTATATAAAATTGACAAAATAAAAAAAGATAATGAATATATAGCTAATTACCATGGGACGATATTCATTCGATCCGCCATCAATGTGCCCATATTTCCTACAATTTTTTGTAGTTGTTGCTATTACAATTCTTACGTGACATATGAGGAAACATTTTTGGCAAGGGAAATAACATCTACCATCACCCTTTTCACCTGCTTTACTTTTTTCCCCACCTCTAACTATATTTTGCGACATTCTTTCGCACAAAAATACCCTTTCGGAACCGTCGTTGTTATAGCAAGATTGTTGCAAAATCTCTAAATCATTAAATATCTATAGGTCAATTTAGGTCACCGTCGTCGAAATTGCGATGAACGTGACCTATATATATATATATATATATATATATATATATATATACTTTTTTTTACCTATTTATTTGTTATATTTAGGTCACTTTCACTTTGTCGAGGAACGGTTATAATGGTGCATTCGTCGCTAGTGCGACGAACTTTATAATGGACAAAAGTGAGTGTCACTCTTGCGATGAAAACACAATTTTGTCAAAATTGAGACAACAGTCCACCATCTTGACTATCGTAGCAACACCGATGATAGTTTGCATCCATTGATAGAGCGACGAATATGTGGTGGATTTAGATCAAAATTGAAAAATTGAACTTTTTCTTTAGAATTTTGCGATGAAAGAGTACTTTCGTCACAAGTAGTCTTTGGAATTTTTCCAATATGTAGTAGTGCATACACAGTTTGCAAAACCAATAACATAACTTGACGTAAGCATAATTCAACGGGAAGATCAGTAAACCAAGACATGGATGATGACCAAAGAACTTACAATTATAAAGATGAAGGAAAAATATTTGGTATGGGCATGGATGTTGTAGTAACAAAATCCAATGGGCATGGAGAAGACAAAAAGGAAGAGAGCATGAACTTGGTAGAGACCATAAAAAGATTTCAAAAGGATGTCCAAAATGTTAGAATGTTGTGCTCGTTTAACCATAGACAATATCACAATATTGTCACCCAACCATAGGCACACAACCACCCCCAAGCACCGTAACCTTTGACAGATAGAATTATTCTGTAAGAAAGAACTAGACCTAAAGGATAACCAAGAGAGAGAGCACACCTTTCTCCAAAGGTAGCGCACTAAGTAGAAAGTCCCAAACCACAGACCAAGACCAGTACCAAACTACTATCGTTGCAGCTGCACTCTTCCTCTAGAATTGTCCACCACTTTCTTGAGTGTGAGTGTGTTACCAAATGAGCTCAAGTGCCTTCTATTTATACTAATCTTGCCAGGTGAACAGGTGTCTCTTCAAATAGGGCCGACCTTTCCTTTTCTGCATATAATACTTCAATATTACTTATTCTTCTGAGGCGACTTGTCTTCCAGGGTTTTCACACATCTATTTAGGTTTTCTCTTACTTCCAAAATATTCTATTCTAGTAAAAGGTTTATCCATGGAGGTCAATACCTCCCACAACTACCAAAACATTAACACTCCCTCTTAGCTAGGGAGGTATCTAACCATTATTTTCCCTTCTGGTCTTCATAGCCTTTCTTGTTATGCCATGATCCTCTCATCATGGTTACGTAGACCATGCTATTGGTAGCATCATTACGTCACACATGGCTACACCCATGTGGACCTGTCAATCTCGTCTGTGGACCACAACCAGCTAGAGAACACTAGAGCTACACCTTGTAGTCTGTTACCATCATCATCATGGGCTACACCCGCATGACGTGCTCACCCATGTTGTGAGTATCATCATTACTATCATCATTATCCATCCATCTCACATGGCATAAGACATACATGGTCTTGCAGACCGGTAGCATCACCAGAGCTACGCAGACTATCTCATGATCACCTAGATCATATTATGAGCAACACCATCACAACCATACAGGTTCTCAACTACGCCACTAGCGTACCAGACTGTCTCACTGGTGTAGCAACAACTCGGCATACCAGACCATCTCACTGGAGTAGCCTACAACTCGACATAAATCCTACAACTTGGCATGAAGCCTACAACTCAGCACAAGGCCTACAACTCAACATGAAGCCTACAACTCGGCATGAAGCCTACAAATCGGCACAAGGCCTACAACTCAGCACGAACCCTACAACTCGACACAAAGGCCTATAACTCGGCATGAAGCCTACAACTCAGCACAAAGGCTTACAACTCGGTACGAAGGCCTACAACCCGACATAAAGGCCTACAAATCGACACAAAGGCCTACAACTCCTTCTTTTCGAATTCTGCCATCAACTCCCTTTAACTGAGAGAATCCTCGAACCATGCTTCTATTTGTTGCATGTCCCTATGCATCCTACAAAGTGTCACAAAACCTTGCTTCTTCCTAATCACTGATTTCCTCTGAAGTTTGACTCCCTCTAAGTCCTTTCAAGTCTTGCTTTTCTGTGGTAATCGTCCCGGAATACGTAGGATAACCTGCCTAAAACAGAAACAACAAGAGAAAAATTATTTCCAATATAATAACATTTTATATAAGAACATATAAATTTCATGGTAATTCATTATAGCATTACCAGGGTGTCCTGCCTGAGAACAAGAACAAGAAATATCTCCTAGAGGAGATGTTAGTTCATATTGAAATTAAGTACAATAATCATTTATATTAATAGTACATGCTACTAAGTATTCATTTGTTCATAGCATTAATAAAATCTAAAGGATTGCAATACTCACTTAAGCAACAATAATAAAATATCAAACCTAATATGCAAACCTGGAGTCTGGCTATTGTTCCACTTGAGTTGCTTTTCGTCTGAGACAAGTATTCTTTCCAACCTAGAGAGTGTGTTGTTCATATGAATGTATTAGATATGAGATCTTCCTGGCTCTACGATTGCTTCTTGGAAAAAAATCCCTTTTCTTTCCAGAGATTTAGTTCTATAGTAGTTGTTTTTTATTGTTTCTCCTACTCCACGTTCATGTGCTTGGAAGCTCCAAAAATCAAACTCTTCATCCTTTGACACCTGCTCTTTAGTCTGTGGTTCCATAATTTTTCCCTTTTTTCTTTGCAAGGATGATATCAATCCTTGTCTTCCATGCTCTACCAAGAGACCATGCTTCTGTTGCGCCACTCTATTTTATGGAGGAACTCATGACTATCTTTGACTTTGACCTTGACCATTCAAACCTTGACTTTGGCCCAAAAATTCAACTTTGATGTTTTGATGGTTGAGGGTACCAGGAGATGCATTGGGTTAGGGCACACTAGGATAACCAAAAAATAGTTCCAATACTTCACATAAACTTTCACTACAAGTGGTACTGCGACTGGTGTTGGCACTACAACCGGCACTGTAACTGGCACTAAGGAACTGACACTGCAACTGCAATTGTTCTACAACAATCTTGATAGAGAGTTGTGGATCTACCTTCCAGTGGTTAGATTGTTCTGAAGGTGGTGTGGGCCCATAACATGTTAGAATTTTGTGCTCGTTTAACCATAAACAATATCACAATATTGTCACCCAACCATAGGCACGCAACCACCCCCGAGCACCGTAACCTTTGACAAATAGAATGATTCTGGAAGCAGCACTAGACTCAAAGGTAGCGCACCATGCACAAAGTCCCAAACCATAGACCAAGACCAGTACCCATCTACAGACGTTGCAGCTGCACTCTTCCTCTAGACTTGCGCACCACTTTCTTCAATGTGAGTGTGCTACCAAATGAGCTCAAGTGCCTTCTATTTATACTAATCTGGCCAGGTGAACAAGTGTCTCTTCAAGCAGGGATGACCGATCCTTTTCTGCATATAATACTTCAATATTACTTTTTCTACTGAGCCAACTTGTATTCTAGGGTTTTCACACTTTTTTTAGGTTTTCTCTTGCTTTCGAAATATTCTATTCTAGTAAAAGGTTTATCCATGGAGGTTAATACCTCCTGCAGCTACCTAAACATCAACACAAAGTTATAAAGTTGATAACGAGAAGCTTATGAAAGCCAAGGAGCAGCAAGAAGGCTTTAAAATCAAGTTAATGTAGAGATTGGACATAATATAGAAGAAGATGGATAAGGAGATTGAGTCAAGAAAATCAGGGAATCACCAATCTCATGATGAGAGGAGAAGAACCAGAAGTGTTGGTAGGCATCACCATCACTTCCCAAGGAATTCAACTAGGAGAACACATAGTATTTCAGGTCCATCCCCTGTCAAGAAGCATAAGAAGAATTTTGGGTGGATGAGATATAGGGAGAAATGAATAAAATCAAGCCAACTACATTTGATGGTGAACACAAGAAGGATGAGGATGTTGAGACCTGGCTGTTGGGCATGAGAAAGTATTTTTAGTTGAATAATTACTCTTCACATGAAGAAGGAAGAATTTCCATATATAAAATCAAAGGAAAAGCATAAATGTGGTGGGATCAGTGTGTGCAAGTGCAACACATTGATAAGAAAAATGTTACTTGGAGAGAATCCAAAAGGTATTTTCAAAAGAAGTAATTAACCAAACGATACTATGATAAGAAGATGAAGGAGTTCTTTGAACTCAAGCTTTGGAGTATGACCATATATGAGTATGAAAGGAGGTTCTTAGAGCTACTAAAATATGTTTCTTTCATCAAGGATGAACAAGTTAAGATTCAAAGGTGTATGAGTGGGCTGCCATCATTTATCAGTGACAAGATACAGTATGATCCCAAGACACTAGAGGAAACCATACGGAGAGCTAAATGTCTTTATGATCAGCATAGAGGATGACCAACTTTCCAAAAGGTGTGGGAAAACAAGAAGAAGAGAAATATGGAACAGAGGAGGAAGGGGACAAAGCCACCATTCTTCCGAAATAATTCTCAAGGACAACCAACTCCTAAGGAACCCAAGATGACTGAGACAATGCGGAAAATACCAAGCAAGCCACCTATTCAATGTTGGGGTTGTGGGAGATATCATATGTACATATATTTCCCTCACATAATTGAAAAAATGAGGATTTTTCACAATGTACATCAAGATGAAACAGTGGAGGACATGAGCATAAATGTACCTAGGATCTACGCAGCTCTGGATAACAAGCAAGTTGAGTTTTAGTCGCATATGATTGAATTGGAAGGTAAGATCAACAACCAACCCATTGCTATTTTGATTGATTCATGAGCTAGTCATAGTTATCTAGATCCTAATATGGTGGAAATATTTCATTCACCAAGAAGAAAGCTTGGTAAACCTTGGATGGTGCAGCTAGCTACAAGAGATAAAAAGAAGACTAATGAGATGGTTAAGGCATGCCCAATGGACATGAATGGATTAAGCACAAGGGAAACTTTGAATATCATACATTTTGGCTCATATGACTGCCTAATCGGTATGGATTGATTGGACTGACATCATGTTGTTATAGACTATTATAATAAGGATTTTACCTGCTTGGATGAAGAAGGGAACCTGAGGACAATTCAGGGTATTCCAGGAGCACTAACCATCAGAGAAGATTCAACCTTGCAGCTGAAGAAAAACTACAGGAAAGGATGTCAAGTATTTGCAGCACATATGGAGGAGGCACCTAAGGATAAAGTACCAAGTATTGAAGATTATGCAGTCATAAAAGAGTTTGAATATGTATTTAAATAAATATTGGGGTTGCCACCCAAGAGAGATATTGATTTCTCCATAAATTTGATGCCTCGAGCATCCTCAATATCTAAGACTCCTTATAGGATGAGTACACCATAGTTGAAGGAATTGCAAATGAAGCTTGAGGAACTTCTAAAGAAGGTGTATATACACCGAAGTGTGTCACCTTGGGGTTCCCTAATATTATTTGTGAAGAAAAATGATGGAACCTTGAGGCTTTGCATTGACTTCAGGCAGTTGAACAACGTAACTGTGAAGAACAACTATCATTTGCCAATGATAGATGATCTCTTTGATCAGCTGAAAGATTCTAAGGTATTCTCTAGGATTGATCCCAGGTCAGGTTATCACTAGGTAAGAATTAAGGAATAAGACATTAGCAATATTGTCTTTAGAACAAGGTATGGCCATTAAGAGTTCACAGTGATGCCATTTGGGTTATCAAATGCACCAGTTGTCTTCATGTGTTTAATGAATGGTATTTTCAGAGAATACTTGGATAATTTTGTCATGGTATTTTTGAATGACATACTTATTTACTCAAAATATGAATAATATGAGCAACACTTGAGGATGGTGCTACAAGTATTGAGAGAACGTCATCTATTTGAAAAGTTTAGCAAGTGCTCATTCTACCAATGACAGATACGTTACTTGGGGCATATTATTTCATAGAAATGGATAGCGGTGGACTCAGAGAAGATAAAATCCATTGAAGGGTGGCCAGCACCAAGGAATGTCTGTGAGGTGAGATCATTCATGCGACTTGCAGGTTACTACAGAATATTTATTGAAGGATTCTCAAAGATTGCACACCCAATCACTTCCTTCCAAAAGAAGGGTGTGAAGTTTGAGTGGACATCAAATTGTGAAAGAAGTTTCCAACACTTGAAGTATTTGTTGACTAGTGATCCAATATTGAGGATTGTTGATCCAAATGAAGACTTCATTGTATGCACATATGCATGTAAAGAAGGACTTGGTTGAGTTCTTAGTCAGAATAGACATGTTGTGTGCTACGAATCAAGAAAAATAAAGGAGCATGAAATACACTATGCTACTCATGATTTGGAATTGGCAGCCATAGTGCATGCATTGAAGATGTGGAGGCACTACCTCATGGAGAAAGCATTCGAGTTGAGGATAGACCATAGTGATCTGAAATATTTATTTGGACAACCAACTTTAAATGCCAGGAAAAGCAAATAGTTGGAATTCCTCAGTGAATATGACTTTGATATAAATCATATCAAGGGTAAAGAGAACAAGGTGGTTGATGCACTCAGTAGGAGAGTGCATGAGATGCATGCTACATCCATTAGCATGTACCAAACAGATTTGAAAGACGAAATTTTAGAAGTTGCAAAAACATATCAACGGTACATGGAGATAAGGGAAAATTTTCAGCAAGGTGATTCACAGCAAAAAATGGAAAACAATAACCTGGAAAATGATGAAATTCTCATATACAAGGGCATAATTTATGTACCAAATTCTCAGGAATTGACAAATATGATATTAAAAGAAATGCATAATGTTCCTTATGTTGGGCACCCAGGTTACTAGAAGACTATTATAGCGGTCAAGAGCCAATATTATTGGCCAGACATGAAGAAATAAGTGGTTGCATTTATTGCTAGGTGTTTGGAATTCCAAAAGGTCAACACTGAGCATAGAAACCCAGTTGGATTGCTACAACCATTACCCGTTCCTGAGTGGAAATGAGAAGTTGTAACGATGGATTTCATCACTAAGCTACCCGAAACAAATAATCAATATGATTCTATCATGTTAGTGGTGGATAAGCTTACTAAAGCTACCCATTTTATTCCAGTGAAGCTCACTCATAAGGAAACTAACATTGATGATATTTATATGAGAGAAATTGCTAGGCTACATGGTGTTCCTAAGACAATTGTATCTGACATAGATCCCAAATTTACCTCAAATTTTTGGAAGGGATTTGGAACAAATATGAATTTTAGCACTGATTATCATCCAGATTCATATGGGAAAATAGAAAGGGTGAATCATGTGATAGAGGACATGCTAAGAATATATGTGATGGATAAACCATCCAAATGGGAGGATTATTTGCATTTGGTGGAGTTTTCTTATAACAATGGGTATCAAGCATCTCTAAAGATGAGCCCATTTGAGGCTCTTTATGGCAGAAAGTGCAACACACCAATGAGCTAGGACAACCCAGCCAACATAGCAGTGGTTGGACCAGAATTACTCAGGGAAATGGAAGAGAAGATGGTGAAAATAAAACAGAATTTAAAGGTTTCCCAAGACAAGAAGAAGAGTTATGCAAATAAAGTCAGAACTCACAGAGAGTTTAAAGTGGGTGACCATGTGTTCTTGAAAGTAAAGGCCAAGCGAAGTTCCTTAAAGTTGGGAAATTGTTCCAAGCTGGCAGCACATTATTGTGGGTCGTTTGAAATCCTGAAGAGAATTGGTCCAGTTGCATATATTCTTGCCTTACATGCATCGATGTGCATTCATAATGTATTCCATGTGTATTTACTTAACAAGTATGTACATGATGCTAATCATGTCATTGATTGGAATGTGATTCAGGTAGAGCAAGAAGGAGACTTTTGAGTTCAATCGGTATGCATATTGGATCATAAAGTCAAACTACTCCGGAATTGAGCAATAAGACTGGTAAATGTCCATTGGACCTGTTACGATCTTGAGGATGAAAACTGGGAACATGAGGATGTTATGCGGGCATAATACCCGCATGTTTTTGAATAATTGTGAAGTTTTGTTTGTACATATGTATATAATGCAGTGAGGACAATGCATAAATAAGGGGGAGGGGAATGTAATACCCCTAGGATGATCCCCATTGTAAATATAATGTAATTGTACATATAGAATAGAGAGCTAGGGTACTTGGAGGTTAGAGTGCCTTTGTATATATGTATTTTGAGGCCAGAGTGCCTATGTTCTTATTAGGCTGGTGAGGCAGAAGCTAAAAGGCGAACAAACCTATTTTTTGTAAATGTAATCACACTCAATTTTAATGAAAATGCATCATTGTTGTAAACCAACCATGTAAAAGAGTATGGCAGGATAAACTACACTAGAATGTGAAAGGGGGGGCTAAGAGTCTAGAAAATGGGTTAAGCTAAGGGGGGTTAAGCCAAAAAGGAATATTTTATCAATATTCCTAAAGTTAAAGTCTAAAGTAGGGGATAATGCATTTTATCCTAAGTCCCTATGAAGAAACGTATCACCATGTGAGGGAACCCATGTGTGGCCCATGTAGTTTCCAACATGACAACTATCAAGTTGAGAACATGCACATACGTTTTCAGGACTTTAGCTCATTCAAACACCAGGGGGATGATTATTTGAACCTCACCTCATTGTTTTCATCGGGATTTTCATGCTTCCATTATCGTACTTGTACCTGTACCAGAGAGAGCGTTGGAACTGGATTGAAGAGGTGGATTGTCAGGTCCATAGGACATTGAAAAAACCGGTTGTCAGGTCCGTAGGACATTGAAGAAGTGGATTTTCAGGCCCGCGAGAATTCTCTCCAAGGGAGATAATTGTTGGGGAATTGATTTCCAAGGTGCCAAGGTGCAGCTACGAGGCTTTGAGACTTTTTGTCTGACCTATTGCTAAATCCCCCGAAGGGAAGTGGGGCAGTCGAAGGACTGTTGAGCAGAGAAGGGCACACTTCCTGGGGTGGGATAGGCATGTGGGGAATGAGAGACTATAGGATGTTAGTTTGATTTGGCACCTAAGTCTGAGTTTTATGTTGTCTGAGAGACCTTAGCCTGGTTAGGATTTCCTTACCCGGGTGGAGTTTATCCCCAACTCGGGGGTGACCCACTACTGAAAGTTTATGAGCAGTGTGGTCTAAGGTTGGGAGGAACGTGGAAGGTATGCATGAAGTTGGTGTTCTTTTTAAAATATAAGTGTCATTTATGATCTTATTTAATTTATTTTGTGTTAATTATCAGTTTTCTATTTTGGGTTTTCCTTGTATAAGTTGCATGTGTACATGGTTATTATTATGCATGCGTTTATGCATTTTTAGAGCATTATCCTACATTAATTTGAGCACTTACAGAAATATATCAGTTACTTGAATGGTATCAGAGTTTGAAAATTTTGTGTGGCATTGCCCAACAGGAGTCTGGGGATGCTACAAACAAGAAGCAATCATCAATTTATTTATCCATGGTAGAAGCCAAATACATTGCAGCAACAACATGTTGTACACAAGTGTTCTAGATGAAATAAACATTGAAGGACATTAAAGTAGAGTATAATCAGACAATATAAATAGTGTGTGACAATACTAGTGCAATAAATATTTCAAATAATCATGTTGTGCATTTGAATACAAACCACATTCCAATGAAATACCATTTCTTAAGAGAGCAAGTCACTGAACAAAATGTCAAGTTGGAATACATTGGTACAAAGGAACAGACTGTTGATAACTTTACAAAACCTCTTCCTAGAGAAACATTCAAGTATCTCAGACGGAAACTAGGAGCGGTACCTATGTCATCCAACCACTAAATCTCTTCAAAAGAAGTACAAGCTCAGGAGGAGCTACAGAAAGAAAGAAGGTTGTTGGTTGCATATATGGAAACGCAAAGAGTAAAGAGTAAGGGGGATAAAATCTTTTTTACCATTGATGTCAAAGGGTGAGAGTAAAGAGTAAGAGGGAGACTTCTAGAAATAAACAATTGAAGCAGATGTGGAAGTAGTTAACTTAGATGAGAGTAAAATTGTGAATTTCAGTATTAGAATTGACTAAGGGTTGACATTAATGACAAAGGGGGAGATTGGTGGAAATATTATTTTCATTGATGTCAAAGACAGGGGGAGACTATAAGAGAATGCATTTTTGGAATTCACTTTCATTAATCTACTATGAATGCATACAAGCGTCTGCACAAGAGAGATGTTGTATTTTGTTGTGACAGATCTGCAAAGGTTTCATTTGCAGAGTCTTCCATCAAGTTTGGTGAGGAAGTCATGGCACAAAGTTAAAGAGGAACTCAGAAGGAACTCAAGAAACATGGTGAAATTGACAAAGGAAAGCGAAAATACTATGTGTTTGTTCATTTCTCTACTCAGGAGGAAGCTCAGGCAATGTGTATCGAAGGTTTGAGTAGCAATGAGCTTGGTAAGGGAGGTCCCGATGGCCCAATTAACCAGATCAAAGTAAATAGCGACAATCAATTTATCCTACATTCATAGGGAAAATTGTTTTCAATGGATTTATAATGTAAAGTTGTTGTTACTTAGCTTGAATGTGAACGGGCGAGTTACGAAACTCTACGCAAAGTGTTAACTTTTAATCGAACATCGGCAAATGGATAAGAGTTTTGGCACATGGTCTTATGTATTGGAGGGTTTAAATCTTGACCGTTAATCTCTGAGATCAATGGCTAAGAGTGAAGAACCAAATATCAGGTATACCAGATATCAGATGCCTAGACTAGAGTGATTGCTAGAAATCGTGGTGGACCAATACCTCGATGGAATGATATTGTGGTGGGTTGATACCCTAATGAGCCAGTGTTCTGGTGAATAATTGTGAACCAGAGCGTGGTTGAATCCTAGTTGTTAATCAGAGATATGAACGACGAAGTTCGAAGGAATCAAGACATTTGAACGCCATCCCATATTGGTATATCAATAATCAAGTATAACAGATTGGAATATGAAAGTTGTGTTAAAGGTATGGGGGCCCTGTGGGTCACTGACCTAGTGGTCCTAGTGTCTCGATGGTTAGGACACAGAGTGTAGACGAGGTTTTAGGTGGACCAATGCCCTAGTGGTCTGGTTAAACAGTGATTCCATGAAGAATTGTGAACTTGGAAGTATGGTTAAATCATGACCATTGATCAAAGGGATCAACGACTTAGATCAAAGGGAGAGACAGGGAAGAATTTTTGAATGCATGGTGTTAAAGACACGGGGGCCTAGTGGGCAGATCATCCTATGGTCCAGTGGTCAACCGTACTAGAAACTAAGGTGGATGTTGGTGTGCGAATATTGAACTCTGGTAGTCTGGTGAACATGACCAATCGACCTTGTAGATCAATGGTCGATATTTAATCTAAGAATGATCTGACGATTGTTGAGTGTTAAGGATAAAGAGTCTTGTGTGCACATTTCAAGAGACATGTGGCCCCGTTAATCCGGTGAACAGTGAACATATATTGTGTGCAATGGGAGAAATATGGGACCGGTTACAAAGAATTTTGTTTTGCATCCCTATTTAAAGGAGAGTCAAGGGATCTGGATCCGACCTTGTGAGCACGAATTTTGGAATAAGAACAAAGGCTTGAGTGTATGGGCTCGGTGTATAAATAACTATGCCCTAATCCATTTTAGAAAGTGAGTGAGAGAGAAAAGATAAGGCTATGAGGTTCTCGAGTACTGGAGAATGAAAGAAAGGGATATATAATCATCTAAGGGTGGCAAGGAGGTGCGAGTTCAAACAAGGAACATCTGAAGTCTAATTGATCGCGAATAGGTGGAGAGTGTTATGGAAATTACAACAAAGACAGAGCAGCTAGTGAAATAACAAATTTGTTCAAGTGAAATCCTGAAGTGAAGTGATGATTTTGTATTGTTGAAAGTTTAAGAATAATTGAATCCAGACACACAAGTTGGGGAGATTGGTGTCTCCATAAGGTTAGTGCCTACATCTTGCTGAGTTGGTGCTCAGTTAGGGATACTGGTGTCTCCAACAGGTTGGTGCCTGCAAACATTGAAGTTGTAGGTTGATGCTTACAGATGTTTTTATTTGGTGCTTAGGTGAAGGGATTGGTGTCTCTTTTAGGTTGGTGCCTGTAAACATTGTAACATAATGGTGTTTGTAGCAAGTTGTTTCCTGTGAAAAATATTTCAATAAAAGTTTATGTGGTTTTCTCTCATTCGGGTTCCCACGTTAAATCTTTGTGTATTGTGCATTGTATGTTTGAATGTATTTATTATTGATTGTTTATGGTTGGTAAAGTAATGAATTGATAAGTGCAATACATTAAGAAAAGAAAATGAATACTCATATTGATTCACCCCCCACCCCCCTCTCAAGATACGTAAGTTTGCCAACACCACCCACATATTTCCTGAAGAAAAATTCATTTATATGAATGAAGAGGCTACCTTGGCATTCTCACTCTTAAAATATGCAGTCTTCTACACTAGTATTGGCAACACCTGATTTTGGAAAAACATTCATAGTTGAATTTGATACATTTAGACAAGGAATTGGAGCAGTATCAAAGAAAGAAGGGAGACCATTGGCTTTCCAAAGTAAAAAATTAAAGGAAAAAGACTTGTAAAAATCTACATATGAAAAATAAATGACAATAATTTTACATGCAATAAAATAATGATGACAATATCTCATTGGGAGGGATTTTAAAGTCAAGATAGACCATGATAGCCTAAAGTACTTTATAGAGAAAAGATTGTCATCAGAAGAGCAAAACAAATGGGTAGAAAAAATGCATGGGTTTGACTTTGAAATAATCTACAAAAAGGGGAAGGGCAATGTGGTTGTTGATGCCCTTTTCTAGAATATAAGAAACCTCAAGTTTATATCCTAGCACATCTTTCATTCCAATGTGGTTAGAAGAATCCCACCATGAATGGTAAAATGACAATAGTGCAAGACATACAAAAACAATGTATTAAGGAAGGGATGAACTCAATGGAGCATTGGAATGGAAGAGAGATATTCTTTGGTACAAGGGAAAAATATGTTTATGCCCCCAATCAAAGTTGAAGCAACAAATATGAAGGGATTCCCATGACTCTCTGATGGTAGGACATTCAAAGTTCCTTAAAACATATCAAAGGATCAAAAATGAGTATTTTGGGGGAAGGTATGAAGAAAGACATTCAAAAAATTGTAAGAGAATGTCAAGTTTGCCAAAGAAATGAAGGAGAAACAAAAAAACTCCAGGTTTAATTAAACTTTTACACATACCTAATCAAATATGGGAAGACATATCAGTGGATTCCATCACAAGTTTACTGAAATCAGAAGGTAAGGATGTTGTTTTTGTGGTCGTGGATAGACTCACAAAATATGTACATTTTTGTGGAATTTAAAGTACATATATAGCAAGTCAAGTGGTAGAAATGTTCATGAAGGAAATTCATAGATTTCATGGAATTCCTAAAGTGAAAGTAAGTGATAGAGATCCAAAATTCACAAGAAAAATTTGCAAAGAATTAGGAAGATGAGTGGAACAACACTAGCTACGAGCTCAATATATCATCCACAAACAAATGGTCAAACAAAAATAATTAACAAATGTTTAGAGGTTATTTACGTTGCTATTATTCAGACAAGAAATCTCAATGGGTGAAGTGGCTTCCTCTAGTAGAATGGTAGTATAATATCGTCTATCACACATGGTTCATAACATAGAAGCATGAAAAATTACTTATAAATATGCAAAAATATTCATTTATGAAAGAAGAGTTCCTATACTTGAGGTTTGTAATATCTCAAGGCGGCTTGAAGATGGATACAAAGAAGGTAAGAGCTATTGTAGAACGAATTATTCCAAAGTGTACATTTAAAGTGAGCATTGATAAGTTTTCATGGTTTTGTTAGCTTTTATAGGAAGTTTATTAGAAATTTCAGTGGTATTTGTGCACCATTAACTACATGATCTAAAAATGATAAAGGCTTGTATTCTTGAAAATATTTGCAAGTTTCAATTCAAGTGTTATTATGCAAAAGGATCAATTTGCAAACACAATTTTTATAGAAATTACACATTCAAGATGCAGATAATAAGCAACAAATAACAGTGAACAGTAAACACATAACACAACAAATGACAAAGGAGTTCACCCCTCTCTTGGGCTACATCTCTTGGTCCAGCTTCCAATGGATCTTTTGTATTATTTGCTCAAAGTGATAAAATATGTGTTTTACAATGCTCAAAATTCCAAATAGATGGCTCCAGTGGCTTCAGAACATCCAAAAACCCCTAGCTGGGCTTTTTCGACACCTAATTTGGCCAAAAATTGAAAAAGATAGGCTTCCTGGAAATTCCCCTTCAAACTTGTTGTCTCTGGATCGCCAAAATGCACCTCTATGTGTTCAACCTAGCCTCTGCGCTCATTTACGTGCTAAAACTAGCATCGGGCGCATAACCGAAAAACCCCGCAAACTGTAGGACGGTTAGGGAACCTATCCCCTAACCGCCAAATCGTTGGGCATATGGGTCATATCCCACACATAAAAAGGGCCAAGTTTTAAAAACTTATGGTAACGTGTCAAGTGTCCAGGCACACAGGGCTCCGAATTCATTTGAAAAACACGCGCGGGTGGTCGTATGGTAAGCCACATGTGAATGGGGGCTGGGGCTTAGCCCCGACCCGGACCGCGCCCAAAACATAACATAATGTTAATTCAAATATATTCGCAACCATATAGTTGTTAAGAACCAATGGTAGGTGTGCCAGTTGGGCGGCCCTTCCCAAAGTTCTTCCCCTGCCTGGAGGTCGAGGGGTCAAGTCCTGCAAACTCCACAAATTTTAACCATTGACCAGGTGACACATGGAAACCCTTGCTTGGGCCACGTGTCACCAATCCATTCGCCACAATTATGCCACGTGTCGGACGCCAATTCGTCCACATAGCTTCCAACTCAACACCTGCCACGTGTCATACGGACCTGCCAAATCATCATCTGCCACGTGTCGTATGACCCTGCCACGTCAGCAACTGTACGGACTATACAATCAGAAAATGTTTTGCATGTTTGACAATTTGAACAAAACACGATATCTCACTCATCCGACGTCCGTTTGAACTCGTTTGAGTTGCATTGGGTTTGTGACGACAAGGCCTACGCACCCATTCTATTTGAATCGATTCCGAGCACTTTGAATTTTGAGCAAAATTTGATCCCCTGGATCACACCTCCCCATTGGAAAGCTTTTGGACCTCCAAAAGTCTACTTTCAGTCTATCTGAAGATGAGGGTATAGTTCCCTCACCTTTCCAACCTCAATCCACTTGGCTTTTCTTGGATTTGTGCCTTTAAGACCAATTTGAAGATATTCCACATTTCTCCGTTTTGAAGTTCTCATTCTCCTGTCAAGGATTGCGTCTTCATGCAGTTATGTAAGATATTCTGGGGAGAAATCATCTATAGAAGGAATCTGAACATGTTCTCCTTGATCATCAATCAAAGGAGGCTCATACAATTTCAAATTCTCAACATTAACAACTGCATACATTTTCATATAAGGAGGCAAATCCAAAC
>ML826167.1:63948-80313 GCA_009831015.1 Picea engelmannii
TCTCCTCTTGTGAGTTTCAACCTTGTGAGCATCAGAAAACAAAACACTTGCAAATAATCAAGCCTTCAAAAACCTAAGCTCTGATACCAACTTGATCTGAAAATGATAAAGGCTTGTATTCTTGAAAATATTTGCAAGTTTCAATTCAAGTGTTATTATGCAAAAGGATCAATTTGCAAACACAATTTTTATAGAAATTACACATTCAAGATGCAGATAATAAGCAGCAAATAACAGTGAACAGTAAACACATAACACAACAAATGATAAAGGAGTTCACCCCTCTCTTGGGCTACATCTCCTGGTCCAGCTTCCAATGGATCTTTTGTATTATTTACTCAAAGTGATAAAATATGTGCTTTACAATGCTCAAAATTCCAAATAGATGGCTCCAATGGCTTTAGAACGTCCAAAAACCCCTAGCTGGGATTTTTCGGCACCTGATTTGGCCAAAAATTGAAGAAGATAGGCTTCCTGGAAGTTCCCCTTCAAACTTGTTGTCTCTGGATCGCCAAAATGCACCTCTGTGTGTTCAACCTAGCCTCTGCGCTCATTTACATGCTAAAACCTAGCACCGGACACATAACTGAAAAACCGAGCAAACTGTAGGACGGTTAGGGAACCTAGCCCCTAACTACCAAACCGTTGGGCATATGGGTCATATGACTGCACCCGCACATAAAAAGGGCCAAGATTTTAAAACTTATGGTAACGCGCCAAGTGTCGAGGCACGCGGGGCTCCGAATGCATTTGAAAAATGCGCGCGGGTGGTCGTATGGTAAGCCACATGTGAATGGGGGTCGGGGCTTAGCCCCGGCCCGGACCGCGCCCAAAACATAACATAATGTTAATTCAAATATATTCGCAACCATATAGTTGTTAAGAACCAATGGTGGGCGCGTCGGTTGGGCGATGCTTCCCAAAGCTCTTCCCTTGCCCAGAGGATGCGAGGTCGAGTCCTGCAAACTCCACAAATTTTAACCATTGACCAGGTGACACGTGGTAGCCCTTTCTTGGGCCACATGTCACCAATCCATTTGCCACAAATATGCCACGTGTCAGACGCCAAGTCATCCACATAGCTGCCAACTCAACACTTGCTACGTGTCGTACGGCTCTGCCAACTCAACATCTGCCACGTGTCGTACGGCCCTACCACGTCAGCAACTGTACGGACTGTACAGTCAGCAATTTTTTTGTCTGTGACAATTTGAACAAAACGCGATATCTCACTCATCCGACGTCAGTTTGAACCCATTCGAGTTGCGTTGGGTTCGTGATGACGAGGCCTACGCACCCGTTTGATTTGAAGAGATTCCAAGCACTTTGAATTTTGAGCAAAATTTGATCCCCTGGATCACTACATGTATTAGAAAAGGAGAATTTTAATAGAATGCAACAACTCGAAAGGGATTTGACTTGTTGAAAAGAAAGTGACTAAAAAGCCATGTTGGCTTTACTTGATTCTAACAAAGTATTTCAAGTAGACTGTGAAGCCATTGGAACCACAATTGGAGCAGTACTTGGCCAAGATGAAAGACCAATTATATACTTTAGTGAGAATTTAAATGAAGCCAAAACATAAATACTTTGTGTATAATAAAAAAAATTATGTTATAGTACAAGCATTGAAGAAATGGAGACATTATTTGTTGTCCAAAGAGTTTGGTCTATATATCGATCATCACACATTGAGATATATCAATAGTCAACCAATGTTGAATCAAAGACATGAAATGGGTCGAATCCTTGCATAGTTACACATTTGTGTTAAATATAGTTTAAAATATCTAGCATAGTTGATGATGCATTGAGTAGAAGGGCGTCATTGTTGACCACTATGACAATTGAGATGGTACAGATAGAAGCAATCAAGAGTTTGTATGAAATGAACCCAGTGGAACCTTGGAAAGTTATTAAGAACGATGTAGTGGTAACTACATTTCTTTCTTTGATTATTTATCCAATAACTTGGATTCTTGTTTTAAAATAGACAATTATGTGTTCCTAGAGGTTCAATGAGGGATAATCTCATCGAAGAGCAACATAATTGTGTCTTGAGTGGACATTTTAGTATTGATTGAAGAGTGATACTATTGGCATAGTATTGTTAAGAATGTTAAGAAATGGGTTGAAAGCTTCATAGTTTGTCAACATGCTAAAGGAAGAAATCAGAACACTGGTCTGTATACACCATTGCCAGTATCCAAAGCACCACGTGATGACATCAATATGGATTTTGTGTTGGGATTTCCTAGAACCCAACAAGGTAATGACTCTATTTTTGTTGTTGCTGGTAGATTTTTTTTAATGACACATTTAATCCCTTGTAAGAAGACTATTAATGCCACAAGCATAGTTGTTTTATTCTTTGAGGAAATTGTTTGTTTACGTAGTTTGTCAATAAGTATAACAACAAACATAAACAACAACGTTATCAACCATTTCTAGATGACTTTATGGAAGAATCTAGATGCAAAATTGTAGTTTAGTTTTGCATGTCACTCACACACTAGTGGATAAACAAAAGTAGTAAATGTGAGCCTTGGAAATCTACAAAGATGTCTTGTGGGAGAGAAACTAGGACAATGAGATTTAATGTTGGCATAAACTTAAGTTACATACAACACTTCAATTAATAAATCTAAAGGAAAGAGTCTATTAAGCGCTAGATATTGACTTATTACATTTCTATTGTTACATTAGTATTGTCTTTATTGATCGGCTAAACCCTTTAATCATAATTGTACTATTTGTCTCCTATATATACCAATGAGACCTAGTTTTAATGAGCATCTCATCTTGTACATTTATTATATTGTAAAAGGGGGTTGCCCCCTCAAAGAAGCTTTCCATTCATTATTCCCTCTCATTCTCAAGGAAATGAGTTAATTCTCTTTTTCTTTTTATGCTATTTGGGTGTTTTGGTGCATGTTGTAATCTAAGGGAAAGTAGAGAGTGTTACCAGTAGAACCTTACATAGCCATCATAGAGATACATGCATACACATAGACATATAGAAAGAAACATACATAAGTAATGAGAGCCCAAAGAAGAGTCATTTTATTATATGATAGACAGTATAACACAATTGCATATATCCTCTCCCATGAAACTATTTGAGCCTTCATGTGCTTATCTATTTATACCTCTAACAGGAAGTTGTAACTTCTTAACTGCCTGGGTCGATCGGTTAGCGGAGACTCCGACCGACTTCTACTTCTTAACTGCCTGGGTCGATCGGTTAGCGGAGACTCTGACCGACTTCTACTTCTAACTACGTCGGTTAACCGACAAATTCTAAGTCAATCGTTGAGTCTAGTCGACGGGGTCGACTAGCCCCTACAACATCTCCCCCCACCTCAATTCTTTGCTCGTCTTGAGCAAGAGGGGGTCATAAAAAATATTTTTTCTCATATTTTGATTAAAAAATTACAGTAGATGAAGAAATCTAGATGGAGAAAGAAAGAGAAGTATGTAAGAAGAAGAAACAAAATCTTTATGTGGTCGGTTGACTTAGGGTACTATTTTTTATTGAGTTGTTGTGCCTGGAGTTCCACTGCTAGATGAATCAACTACATCACGTATGTCTAGTGTTCATGTGTTTTATTGGGTGCAAGATATATGATACACGTGAGTAGGTTGCTTCCTGGATACCATTACGAACTTGTTGACTTTATAAAACTCTATTTTGGCATCACCATTGGTTTGTTTCCCAGTCATTTCTTCTTGGGTTGGAGTGTTTCTTGGAAGGTTTTTTCCATATTTTCTTTCTACATCTAGTGCAAGAAACACTGATTGTTTATACCTTCACCAATGGGTTGAGGAAACCCCAGAGGAGCCCTATGTGCCTTTATGTGAAGGGGAATTCCTCTTCTCATGTTTGGGCCAAGATAGTTGACCTGCTTCTGAATTCTGGCAATCTGGACCAGGAGGGTCGTCAACTGCTAACTTTAGCCAGCTCATGGCTTCTGCACCAGTGTTTAGCTTTCTGCAGAGTGAAATTTCTCCTTACTTGGATTTGTTATATAGAGTTCAGATTCATAATGTTGACGTTAGTTCGAATTGATAATGAAATTTCCCCGCAAGATGCTCGAATTCCCCAAATTTGCGAAGTACAGGAAAAGGAGGTAGTTATTGATTCGAATCATGTTGTTACGAGTACAACTGCTTTAAGGTACAATAGCATATATGGCTTATCGTAATTGGATCGTTACTTGAATGTGTGTATTACCTTTTGCACGTTGATATCTCTACGATTGTTGAACAAATGATCATGCAAACTCTCTCGTGCAATAATCCTGGTGGGTTCTTTGTGAACGTTGTGCGTGATAAGGGAATCTATAGATGGTTGCAGAATCTTTTTCGTTATGACTTCGATCATTGTCAATTATGTTATTATTATCCATCTTTTCTGTTATGAATTAAATGTACTTAGTGTGCTGACATCGACGTCCCTTCGACCCATTCTTTTTTGGGTTCGACCGACCGGATCTCGATTGTTGAAGCATGGTCGATATGTAAGCCGACCGACTGGGGTTGTTGAACAATCTTTGTTACTTAGTCTATGTCGGTGATGGATTACTTGTTCGTTTACTTTGCTAAGTTTTTTTGAGTCAGACTGATGTCGTCTTTTGTCATGCCAATCATGACCTCTTTATTTATATTCATATGATCTTCGCTCGTCTCTACCACACTCACTTGTTCATGGACTGGTCCTTTTACTGGATTATTTTCTTATGAGTATTTGTCTTAAGTCGGTCGAAGGTGTAGAATGTTGAGAATACCTTCTGTTATATTGTCTTAGGCTTGACCACGGGCTACTTTCTCTCTCCATTTTATTGTTTCTTTTCCTTTAGTGTTGTGGTTACTCCTTAAATACTTTAACTTTTCAGGTTTTTTTTTTACCTGAATTTGTCTAACTGTCTTTTTTGTTTATTAGTTTTAAGCAAGGTTTATTTCTTATAAGTTTGATTAGTTATTTTAGTCAGTTCCTGTTGGCAACTCCTTGATAAATTTTGCTAGCATGGTTCTCTTTTATTTTATACTTGATATTTATTTAAACAGGCCCCATTAATTAGTTTCTTAAAGGGATACCCCAATAACGTTCTGAGTTGGACCGCTCTGGTCGGTCGAATTGTTGGTTGTGTAGCCTGATCATCTTCTTGATTCATAGGTTTTGTTCCAGCCATGCTTGGACCACATTCCCTAACGGGGGTTGCGAGGGGGGTGTGGGGGGGATTTCCCCCCACAACTATCGCCAGGGGGGTGGTGACAATTTTTGTAGCCCCCCTGGCAGGGGATTCAGGGGCAGCACCCAATAAGCGAAATATTGGAAAAAATTGCCTTGTAAAATATTGTAATTTCATAGTCAATATGGACCGTTCATTATAAGGTCACAGATCCAACAATAGAAGTTATGTTAGGGTTTTTTTCCCTAGAAGGCAACCCTATTTTATGAGGGAATTGTATTGTGAATATGTATGTGTGTGATTATTGTATTATGAGAGAGGAGACTGTGAGAGAAAGAAGAGGAAGTTACAATGGGCATGTTGTAGGTTGTATCCCTTCCTTTTGTTGCATAATAAAAAGGAAGGACCTGACAATTTCTCTGGTGTATGTAGCCCACACTAGGTGAACCACATAAATATGTGTCTCTATTGTATTGTGCATCTTCTATGTTTTATTTCCACATTTGTTTTATTTTATTGCTCCACGATCCTGTTTTTCTAACATGAATGTCTTCCACCACATAAGGCCCCAACCATGTTGTTTCCAACTTTATGGGTTTGCCTTCTATACGATTTTCATACAGTAAGACTAAGTCTCCCTCTTTTATATAATTTTTCTTTAAGTGACGATCATGCCATGTTTTTTGTTGTTGTTTCTGAACCTCTTAATGATGAATCGTTATTAACCTTTCTTCCTCCAATTTGTTTAGTTGGTATAGTTGGTCATTTAGGTTTTAGCTCTCGTCGAATTTTGCTATAGCTGCGACCCTGTCGAAATTAGTCCAAAATTGTAGCAAAATTGCAACTTCTTGGTCATAGACTAGCTTGAATGGTGTCTGTCTAGTCGATCTTTTGAATGTTGATCTATATGCCTAGAGGATTGCAGGAATCTTATCGTCTCAATCATCTTTATTTATACCACAGATTTTTGTAAGTCCCTTGTGTAATGTTTTATTAAATGCTTTGATTGCCCCGTTTTCTTGTGGGTGGTAGGCTGTCGTTTTTTCTATGGTCGATTAAGAATTTTCCAGTAGAGATTTAATTGTTTCATTTACAAAGTGAGTTCCCTGGTCATTGATTAGTGTCAGAGGGCAACCAAATCTTGTGATGATGTTCTCATATATGAATTTAGATGATACTTTTTTAGTACAAAATTCAACCGACTCAACTTCTACCCACTTAGTCACATACTCGATCACAATGATTATGTAATTAGCACCATTTCTTCTTTCCCTCTGTGGGAATGGCTTGATGAAGTAGATAGCCCAGATTTTGAAAGCTCGATTAGGGTTTATCGAACTTAGTGGAATTTCATTTTTCCACAAGGGTCTTCCCAGTCTCCGACAACTATCACATTTTTTAACTTGATCTTGACAATCTTTATGTAAAGTCAGCCACCACAGGCTTGCTTGTAATATCTTCTTGGTTGTTGTGTTGGCCTAAAAATTTCCTCCCGCTGCTCCTGCATGGGCTTCGTTGATGATATCCTCTCGTTCATGTTCTGGTACTCATTTTCTCATCACGTCATCGATTCCCATTTTTTATAAGTATCCATTAATTATTGTGAATGGTGCAGCTTTCATGGCTAGACTTTTCTTTTTTTTTTGTCGAGAGGTCCTTCGGGGCTTTTCCTTCTTCTAAGAAATTGGCAATGTCTTCTAAATCCTTAGGTGTAGCTTCTACTCTGAATAAATGTGCATCTAGGAGGTCATCATCAATGCCTATCGGATCTTCCCCTATTTCTAGTTGTGACAAGTGATCATGTCAAACGTTCTTTTTCCCTGGTCGAATGATTACATTAAATTCAAATTCCTGAAATAATAGTAGCCACCAATAGATCTTCCCTTGATGGACTAGTTTATTGACTAAGTATTCCAATGCTTGATGGTCTATAAAAATGTAAAAGGGTTTGCCAATAAATTATGACGGAAATTTTGTAGTGCAAAAATCATTGTTAAGGCTTCTCGTTCTGTAGTCGAATAGTTTCTCTTTGTTTTATTCAGTCTCCGACTTTCATACGCATTTGGGTGATCCATTGTATCATCGTATGGTTGAGCTAGAACCGACCTGATAACTACGTTCAACGCATCGACGTGGACATGAAACTTTCTCGACCAGTCTGGAAATTTGAGAATAGGCACTTCAACCAACTTCTTCTTTAAAAATTTGAAGGATTCTTGGCAGTCTTGGCTCCATTTGAATTCGACATCTTTTCATATAAGCTCGTCCATTGGGAAGGTGATGTCTTAGTAGTGGTGTATAAACTTCCTATAATAGCCAGTATGACTTAATAGAAATTTGATCTGTTTTTTTATTTACGAGGGGTTTTAGATCAATGATAATCTTTATTTTCACTATATCGACCTTCACTCCATCTCTACATACCACGTGTCCGAGCAAGATTCCAATAGGTGTGGAGAATATGCATTTTCTGATGTTAAGTGATAGTTGAATCTGTCTGCAACGTTCTAACATCAGTCAAAGCCATTGTATGTGATTTCTAAGTAGACTATAGATTGTCCAATCATCGAAGTATACAGCCATGGTTTTGTAGATGTACTCTTGGAATGCTTTGACCACTATTCTTGAAAAAATTGTTGGTGTGTTCTTTAGTCCGAATGGTGTGACTCTGTAGGCAAAAGATCCAAACTCTGACACGAAAGTTGTTTTTTCCTTATCTTCTTTTGTGATTGGCACCTGGTTATATCCCAAAAATCCATCAGTAAATGAATAACATTCATGACCAACGACTTCGTTTATGATTTCATAGCAAAAGGGGTGGGGAATAGATCTGTCACGGTCTGTTTGTTCAGTCCTCAAAAGTCTACACAAATTCTTAACTTCTTTGGATCATGCTTCTTTTGTTGTACCACCGTCGGACCTATCCAATTTGCTTTGTCGATAGGATAAATAATGCATGCTTGTAGCATTCCTTCGATCTCTTTTTGAACAATCGATTTGTACTTATGTGTTAACTTGTATGGTATCTTTTTAATTGGCTTTACTCCTGGGATCATTTCGATATTCATCTCACCCATTTCCTCTACAATTCCTTTAACGTCCTTGTAGTCACGTGTAAAAACATCTTGGTACTCTTTTAATAAACTGACTATGTCGATTGTTTCCTTATCAGACCAATAATCACCTACTCTCACCATTTTTGGTCGGTCATCATTTAATATGTCGAGTTCTTCCGTTCTTATTTATGCGTCCATCCATTCTGATGGTTTTGCTTCATCGAGATGGTGTTCTCCTTCTTCAATTTTCGTAAAGATTTTTGGGAAGTCGAGTTGTTTTGGGTCCTCTTTGTGTTCTATGGCTATGCTTAATATTGATTTCACATGATTTTGTAATGTTGGATGGTCTTTCTTCCATTGGAAGCTCTGTCCTAGCCATTTTGTATTCTCCATATCAATCCTCCGAGCAGTCAAGATTTCCTTGTTTTCTACAAACACAAAGTTGCATGTCGATGTCGATCCCTCATCGACTAACATCTTTTTTTTTTCTTTCTGTTGAGCTGGTGAAGAACTTTCTAGAAATATTTTTATATGGCATGTTGTGTCTTTCAAGTGTTCATGTACTAGATTAAATTCAAAGACTTTGCCAAAATTTCTTTTGTTTTCGGTCCAGTCGAAAGTGTGGTCGAAAGCTTCTTCAATTTCGTACAATTTTCTTGGTATCTCATCTAATGTACTTGCAAACATATGGGGCCATACCCTTTCATCCTTGTATCCAATTCTTCGCCATTCGCTTTCGCAACGTTGGATATGCTCGGTTGGATCGTAGTCAAGTTTGAATATAGGAATATCTACATCTTTGGATAGTTTTTTGTCACTGAATCTTTCGACGAAGTATGTCGACACAGTCGTCCATGTTTGTAATCGGGGGGAATGTGTTTTCCCCCATCTTGCAGCCTGTCCTGTGAATGTTTCCACAAGACTCTATGTTCTTCCTTGCTCTCCTATGGATTTTGCTACCTCTTCCACGTGAGTCGAAGGGGTATGTTGTTCATTGTATTGCAAGGGTTTGTTTATTTGAACGTCCGTCGAAATGAGAGTGGGAATTTGTCGGGATATTTTTTCATAAACTTTTGGTACAACCTGGATTGAATAGCACGTATTAATATGTTTCTTTGGAATAACTTCGATAGACCAGCAGCGTTTTGCATGTGCTTCATAGTTCTCTATTTGTCAATTGTATAAGGCAGAGTCGAAATTATGTCCGACCGACATGGGAGATTCTCTCAAAATTTCTCCTTCTGCGGTCGATTCTATATAATATTTTTGTTCATTATTTATCTAATATAAACATTTGGCTTCTTGATCTTCGTCCCATGAATCTATCCATGGTTTTCCTTCCTTTGGATCCAAGGGAATAATTATTTTTCTCCCACTTCCTTTTAATTTGATTATATATCTTTCCAGGGAGATAGTTGCTTTCATTCGTCAACCCCATGGCCAACCGACAAGAGTTGCATATGCTGGCATTCCTTCGACAAGGTCGATCACCTCAAAGTCGACCGAATTTGGTATTCCCATAATTTGTGTGTCGACATTTCTCAGTATTCTAATTGGTTCTATAAATCTCTGATCAACTAACTTAATATAAATCATCGTGGGTGCTAGGTTAGGTCAGCGCATTCGTACCCATGTTTCTCATGGTAAAATATTAACTTGCGAACCAAAATCAACTACCACCTGATTGATCATCATTTCTTTGATTTCCAAGTCAACTCATGGATCATAATCTTTGCTATTATAAGAGAGATTATTTGCATACTTGGTTGGTTTCTGACCATCTTTGTATTCTCACGGTATGTTGAGTAGGTCCAATAGCCTACCTATCGAATGTTTTTCTTTGAGTAGTTGCAAAAATTCTTAGATAGTGTCTTCATCTCGACTTCTGGGATTTTGTTGATCTTTTATGGCATTCCTAAAGAATTTAAGAGATTCTCTCATTATTTGCTCTTCTTTATATGGATTTGGGAAGTTGTTAGTCTTTTTTCTTTGGTAGTTTTGTGGTGGAGTATGGATGTCGCATCCACCACCTGACCTTGTAACAATATGTAAGTTCTTGGAGTTCCTCACCTCTTCTTTAGATATTGCATGTAGTAGATTCACAATTTTTCTAGGTATAATCTTGTCAAGTACTATCGGGTAATCTTCTAGGGAGTGATCTCCAATGTCGCATATGTTGCAGAACTTTAGATCAATCTTGTCTTTTATAGGACAATCTACATTGTCGTGATCATTTTTCCATCAATTAGCACAATATGATCGTCCACGACCTCGACCACGACCACCAAATCCGCGTCGTCATCCTCAACCACGACCACCAAAATAATCATCTCTTCAACCATAGTTGTTTGTTTGTTCGGTGGTTTCTGTGTGGTAGATGGTTCGTATATTATTCTAATTTCTCGCATTTAAGTGGCATTCTGACATTCGATATGATTCTTGGAAGTGGCCCAGCTACATACCACTGGACTAGCAGGTTCTATTCAATTGTCGACGGGATTTGACCTAAGAGATCTTTAAATATTTTGTCATATTCTCTTACCAACTTCCCTGGTCTGTGCTTGATTTCTTTTAACTTTTGCGTTGCTAGATGTGTGATGTCCTGGATTTTAAAGAATGTTAGAAAACTATTATTTATTTCTACCTTTGAACAAGTTTGCTTTTCAGTGTAGTTCATGAACTAGGTTAAGGCGCAGTGGCGCAACGCAACTCCGAATTGTGCCATTTTCTTATCTTCGTTTGAAATATTAGTTGCATCCCAAGACTTTTCACATACAAACCAATGGTGTTTTGGGTCTTCTTCTCCTTCGTAGATGGGAATATGATTGAATCCCATTTTGAATTTCTTGGTGGGGATATTTGGTTTTCTTGCTGCTTGAGTTACCACTACTTTCAACTAAGCCGTCGAATCTTCTGGTCGGTTTTTGTCTGCGTTCGACGAAGGATGATACTCAAGGAATAGTTGTTTGTTCTTGAGTACGGAATATGAGTGGGAGTTTGTCGGGATATTTTTTCATAAAATTTTGGTACAGCCTGGATTAAATAGCACGTCTTAAGATATTTCTTTGGAATAACTTTGATAGACCAACAGTCTTTTGCATGTGCTTCATAGTTCTTTATTTTCCAGTTGTATAAGGCGGAGTTGAAATTATGTCCAACCGACATGGGATATTCTCTCAAAATTTCTCCTTCTGCGGTCAATTCTATATAATATTTTTGTTCATTATTTATCTGATATAAACATATGGCTTCTTGATCTTCGTCCCATGACTCCATACATGGTTTTCCTTCCTTTGGATCCAAGGGAATAATTATTTTTCTCCCACTTCCTTTTAATTTGATTCTATCTCTTTCCAGGGAGATAGTTGCTTTCATTCGTCGACCTCATGGTCGAACGACAAGAGATACATATGTTGGCATTCCTTCGACAAGGTCGATCACCTCAAAGTCGACCAGAGTCGGTATTCCCATAATTTGCATGTCGACATATCTCAGTATTCTGATTGGTTCTATTAATCTCTGATCAACTAACTTAAGATAATTCATCATGGGTGCTAGGTTAGGTCATCCCATTCGTACCCATGTTTCTCGTGGTAAAATATTAACTTGCGAACCAAAATCAACTACCACTTGATTGATCATCATTCCTTTGATTTCCAGGTCAACTCGTGGATCATAATCTTTGCTATTATAAGAGAGATGATTTGCATCCTTGGTTGGTTTCTGACCATCTTTGTATTCTCGCAGTTTGTTGAGTAGGTCCAATAGCCTACCTATCCACTATTTTCTTTGATTAGTTGCAAAAATTCATGGATGGTGTCTTCATCTCGACTTCTGGGATTTTGTTGATCTTCTGTGGCATTCCTGAAGAATTTAAGAGTTTCTCTCATTATTTGCTCTTCTTTGTCTGGATTTGGGAAGTTGTTAATCTTTTTTCTTTGGTAGTTTTGTGGTGGAGTATGGATGTCGCGTCTAGCACCTGACCTTGTAACAATATGTAAGTTCTTGAAGTTCCTCACCTTTTCTTTAGATACTGCGTGTAGTAGATTCACAATTTTTCTAGGTATAATCTTGTCGAGTACTATCGAGCAGTCTTCTAGGGAGTGATCTCGAATGTCGCATATGTTGCAAAACTTCAAATCAAACCTGTCTTTTATAGGACAGTATGCACTGTCGTGATCATTTTGCCATCAATTAGCACAATATGGTCGTCCACGACCTCAACCACGACCACCAAATTTCCGTCGTCCTCCTCCTCAACCACGACCACCAAAATAATCATCTCTTCAACCATATTCATTTGTTTGGTCGATGGTTTCTGTGTGGTAGATGGTTCGTATATTATTCTGATTTCTCGCATTTAGGTGGCATTCTGACGTTCGATGATCGAAAGCTTCACAGATGTGGCACCACTTTGTGTTTTTTAGATTGTGTGGAAAATCTTGTATGTTATGATTAGTTAGGCATTCACATATGTTACAGTATTTCTAGGCTTGTACTCGGTGGACGTCTGTCGTTTGTGTGCACTCATTTAGGGGACAATTATCTTTTGTGTGCCCATCCCCCGTGCATGTGGTGCACCATATTTCATTGCATCGGATGGCTAGATTTTTTATAGTTTGTTGCAAATGTTCTATCTTTTCCTCAAGTCTTTTTATCGTCGAGGAAGTCGACAGGCTATCATCATCTGACTCGACTCGTTGTGCCTTTTGTAATGCGTCTTCGCAGTTAGTTATCTAATATAGGCATAACAGAGATTTGATTCTTGGCAGTAGCCTAGCTACATACCACTGGACTAGCAAGTTATGGTCAATCATCGACGGGATTTGACTTAATAGATCTTTAAATCTTTTGTCATATTCTCTTACCGACTCACCTAGTCTTTGTTTGATTTATTTTAACTTTTGCGCTGCTAGATGTGTGATGTCCTGGATTTTAAAGAATGTTAGAAAACTATTCTTTATTTCTTCCTTTGAACGAGTTTGTTTTTTAGTGTAGTTCATGAACCAGGTTAAGGCGTGGTGGCGCAACATAGTATCATCCGCGTCCGACGAAGGATGATACTCAAGGAATAGTTGTTTCTTCTTGAGTTCGAAATGTGCTTCCTTGGTTTGGGAACTTTGATCTTTGTATTCAACCAACCGTCGTTCCACTGGTTGCGTCGCTTCCATATTATAGTTAAATTATTCTCTCGAGATTAGATGTGGTAGGGGGGTCGAGTCAGTGAGATCTTTGATTTGGATAATCATATTGTCGACTTCATTTCGTTCAGGCTCGACAATCAATGCATCACGTAGGTTTCCTAGGTCGTCTATTCTGTACCATAATCTTGTCGATTTGTCATCGATCTTTAGCCTTTGTTGGAGAAATTCTCTTATCCTTGGACTGGTTTCCGATGCGAGAGACGTACGTAAAGCTAGTCCAGATTCTTCGTAGTCCATACTTTCTGGTTCGTTGACCGTTTGAAACAGTGCATCGCTATATCTGTCGGGTGTCGTCACGATTGTTGTTGTTGTTGCTAACTCTGGTCGATCTCTATCAGAATCATTGTGCTCACACACTCTGACTAGATGACCCTCCCCTGACACTTTTCTATTTGACTTTTTAATATTCCACTGGTTACGAAGCTCTTCTCTTTTCTGTTGTCTTTTATCTCGTTCTATTTTCTGGATATCTACAGATTGCTTATGGGCTTGCTTTCCTCTCGATGACATTTAGGCTTGAGGAACACTACTTCTTATTTTTATGGCATCTCACAATCTCGACTGACCCCCCATTGCCAACCCAACTTACTCTAATTCGAGAGTGTTGGCCATGTTTATTTCTTCAAGAAGTAATCCCAAACTTCTCTTGTATCTTTACACTTTGCGTCAAGAAATGCTTCCCACCTTTTGTCTCTTTCTTGGAAGTTGTTATTCGATAACGGTGTGCCCAATCTTGGTTAGTATTCGACAATATCACCAACTCCCTTGTTGAGACGGAATTTGTGAAGAAGTGTTGGAACCGTGCAAAAAAATTCGTCGTGCAATTCGGTGTAGAATATCTCTTTTATTTTGTCTAGGGATGTTCGATCTTCAACGACTTGTTTTGAAATATAATCTTCAATAATTCGTTTGAGCCAGTGGTGCAAGTTCGTTCTTCCTCTGATCGTCAACTTTAGGCCTAACTCCTTGCCAAGTGTCAATCTACGCATCACATGACCTGTTGATGTGCTGAAACAATGCTTCTGGGATAACTTCAAGAAATCTTTCATGTGTCTCTAAAAAGAACCGCAACCTTGCTTCGGCTAGTAAGATGTTATTCCTTCGTGCGTAGTTTCTGATGTAGTTCTCGATTTTGTGCTCCCACCACTCACGTATGTCTTGTTGAGTTAGCATTTATGTATACTTCTACATGCCCAAGTTCAGTACTACCGGCGACGAAACCAATGTTGTAATATAAGGGAAAGTAGAGAGTGTTACCACTAAAACATTACATAGCCATCATAGAGATACATGCATACACATAGACATATAGAGAGAGACATACATAAGTAATGAGAGCCCAAAGAAGAGTCATGTTATTATATGATAGACAATACAACACAATAACATATATCCTCTCCTCTGAAGCTATATGAGCCTTCATGTGATTATCTATTTATACCTCTAACAGGCAGTTGTAACTGCTTAACTGCCTTGGTTGGTCGGTTAGCAGAGAGTCTGGCCGACTTCTACTTCTAACTATGATGGTCGACCAACAAGTTCTAAGTCGATCGTCGGGTCTAGTCGATAGGGTTGACTAGCCCCTGCAACGGTGCATACATTTGGTTTTAGAGCATACGATCCTTGGGTTTAGCTCTTTTAAATGAGTCATCTTGGTATTTTTACTATAACTTCTTTTCTTTTATGGATAGTTTGAAATCACGAAATTTTTTAGAGCCCGAGGAAACATAATAAAGTACCTATGGTAAAACTTTCAAGTTTTGGTTCACTATTCTTTCAGAGATATATCGTGTGGTAATTAAGGTGTTTGACTAGTCCTAAAATTAGTGTCAAACAAGTCATATTGGCATTTTCACTATAACTTTTTTTCTAGGATGTTTCAATTAGAAAAATTTTGAGAGACCAAGGATACATAGTGAAGTACATGTGGTAAAAATTTCTAGTTTTGGTTTGCTATACAATAGAAAATACAAGTTATGGAAATTAGGATTTTTTACTTGTCCTAAAATTAATCGCAAACAAGGGTTCTTGGTAAAAACCATCATATTTGAAGCTAGAAAAGTCCAAATTGAGTGCCACCAGTTCCATTCATAGTCTTTCAGGTCAAAATTTCAAAAGTAAATCAAAAACATTGAACACATGATGGGATGTACAAGTTCCCTCTTTTGAAAGGGACAAAACCAACAAGTTTTAGGAAAATTACCAGAACTTTCTCTTTGCACAATGGAATTTGATCAAACTTGTGACATTGTAGAGAAGAAATATTAGGATACTACAAATCAAAATTTGAAACTTAGAGACTTAAATTTAAAAGATACTTTAAGAGAAAGGTCAGTCAACAAGATAGTCTTCAAACTAAGGTTTTTAAAGGTATGTTAACTTAAAATTAACATTACTTTTGATTGAAAGATTTTTTTGGTGCTTCAAGAATTGTGATAAAGAGAAACAAAATGAGTTATTATTATATTTTCACATGGAAAACGGTTTTGCAAAAAGTTACACTACTAGGAAACTTGCATAGAATTCATAGATGACACATAAAAGTGAAAGCTTAGGTACTAAGTATCCTTATTGAGGAACCGATTTAATGAAATGTGTGACATTGTGTTAAAAAAGGTTGATTTGGAACATTTTCAAGAATTGCTTAAAAGGGAAATGGATCAAAAGATGGAACAATTACAAAATTCCATGGCAAACATGCTCTTACATACCCTAGATAAGAGGTTCCCTAAAGGTGATATTGTGACACAAGGAAATCATGAAAATAGGGAGAACCCCAATCACATAGGAGGAAGATTTTAACAAATGTGGAAAACACGAAGATTGAGTCCCGAAATGATGAGTATTCATCACTCTGAGATTCACATCATCGAGGGTTCAACTCGGCACCTGGGAACTACTTAATTCCCAAGA
>ML826168.1:0-12112 GCA_009831015.1 Picea engelmannii
TTGCAGCTTGACATGTGTTACCTAGAGTTAGAGCACTCCACATGTGATCCAATCTTGTGTGGAGTTATGTAATGTTCCCAAACAGATTTCCTTGGAACATGTTAAGTTTTAAGGTTTTTGGTTGTCGTATTTTGTCAAACACTTTGCAGATTTTAGTCTTCTTGAGTTTCGCTGGGTTTATGGTGGTGATTCTTTTGTGTTTGCAACAAGTAAGATATAGCAATATAGCAATGACATATACTCAATAAGATGCGATACAAAGTAACACAAGAAATAGACACAAATACCTTAGATCTGAGTTTTATTTATCATAATAGCTAACCTCATACAAAATGGAGCAGATCTGGAATAGACATAGAATAATGATGCATGTGGCTGATAGTGCCTGCAAAATAGAATGGAATGATGAAGATATGAACTCCTGAGAGTCCTCCAAGATGAATACAAGAATTCTAGAAGATCCAACTCAATCCTTGGTTGTTATGTGATGTCCTCTCTAGCACAATGCACCCTCATTGGCTGTAGCAAGCCAAGAATTCGGCCTTCAAGGAGATGACCTCTGAATCACTGAAACCAACTGCCAAAAGGTAGATCGGGGGATAGGAAACCCTTATGATGAATCTCCAAGCTGCTGGAAGTGATCTCCCACTCCAAATCACGAGATCCACTAAGAACACTGCGCCCTCCTTCTCTGGAAATACACCCAACTCCACAAATAAATAAATATGAACTCCAAACTCCCAAGAGAAGCTGCAAACCTGTAGATCTGAGGGTATATGATCAAAGGAAGTGATCCCTTGGAAGATTTATGTAGAACCAAACCCTCTAATTGTAAATCTCCCAAGACAGATGCGCCCTCCTCCTGGAAACTCTCACCACTAAGAGAAATGGTGAATATAGCATGAAAACCCTCCACAAAATAGTGAGAAAAGGTGCCTTGGTAATAACCAACACCTTTGAAGTGAGATCTCTCTGAGATCTAATGTTTGCAGTCCTCCACAAACTCCTCTCATGAATAGTGCGCTGTAGCTCTACATAAAGACTCCAAAGTTGCACCCTAGCTCTACTTAAAGACTCCAAAACTGCGCCCTGCTTTCTCAACTGCTCCTGAAACTGTATAGAAACTGATGTAGAATGGTGAGGGTGGAATCTTTCACCTCCTCGGCCAAGCTTGGATTAGGAAAGGTGGGATCTTTCACCACCGAGCTGATCTCTAGGGTTTTATCAGTCAAAACCCTCAAAACCCCCAAGTATCATGGGTTCTCTAGCAAGAAGCCAGACCTCAAAATGATAATCAACATAATGAGAGAATATAAGCCTCTATCTCTCTTTTATCCTAATGTTCATCTTTTCTCTCCAAGTGACTTTTACTTAATTTTTAATATTCCTTAATTAAATCACTTTATTAATTAATTAACCTTTTTACCTCTAAAAAGTGATTTATTCGTCCCTATGGATTTTGTGGCCATTGAAAGCCACTTCTCATCATCTTATCCTGTAGTGCTCTTCCTCCCGATTCCGATGAGCTATTACACTAAGAGGTTTCTCCAAGTATTATGCCCAAAATGACCTCCTTACTGAATTTAATTCAAATATGCTCCATAATAACTCAAAATTATGGAAATCGTCGGAATGCAACGAAACCAAAGACAAGTGTGCGGAATGGATCTTGATGATGAAATATGATGAACGATGCAAGTCAGGCTCAATAATACCCCTCAATACCTCCCGAACTCTCTGTTGCCCCATTTGGCTACTCTGGCAGGCATTCCACTCTGTAACATAGAAACATCCAAAAATGAAGACATTACAACCCTCCCTGCTAGAATATTGCTTGTCCTCAAGCAATAACTGAATCAATCTATATATGATATCGAGTTCCCATATCCACCTGTGTGACATATAGTATGCTCCCCTCAAGACATGGCCCCTCCAAGTGCTCATCATGCATGACACCCAAATGCTCCTGATGAGTAGAGTGATCATGTGCGATAGATCCTCGATCAACTCCTCAATCAACCGCTCTTCTTGGATCTCAACTCCATCAAACTCTGAGCTACCAAGAACTCCAATCCCTAGATCCCAAATCCATATATGAACTACAATGCCTCGCACAATATAGTCCTGTAAGACCTCAACACCAAGAGTCTCCTAAAAATAACGCTCGGTCTACACCAAAAATGAGTCTAACCTCTATGACCACACCAAGCCCAACATGGCCTCCTTCAACAGAACGTGCTGCCTCCACTGTGAGGTGCTACAAGATCTCAACGAATCACCAACAAGTGATATGCTCCCCTCAAAACTAAAGCTCAATGGAAAATCAAAAGGATTTTCCCCTACAAGGATCCACTCACCTCCATCAACCAATGAAATGCCCAACCTTGTAATCCCAAGGTCCTATGCTAATCTCTGAAAGGGACCATCACACTGACGCTGCACCACTATGATCATGACTGAATGCCCAACATACACATACGAGATCCCCCACTCCTGGATCCTCATGCTAAAATACCTATAAGGATTGGGCCTGCTATCAAGAAGCCTAACCTGTAAAGGTATCCCTGTAGAACCAAAGTCTACAAATCCACCACCATACTCGATCGCGAGTATCAATAGGGAGAACCTGTCTCACCATATAGAATAAATCCCGACAAGCCCTCTCAAAGACGATCCAAGACTGAACAATGTTGCTCGCCGATGCAACCCAGACCCTCATAAGATGAACCAAACTACCAACCAATTGGATTCTCGGATTCCATGTCAAATTTGGAAGTTCAGCACTTCCAATCCCCACTAACTGATGTTGTGCCATACCGATAACTGTCGGAAGCCCTCTAGGCCAATGTATTGTTCCCCCATCCTCATCTCAATGAGAATTTGAACCTGTATCAACCTCTGAGATATTGTTTGTCCCACGGCCGATGATTCTCTCCATCACGCCCAAGGCCTCATCTGTATGTCTCTGGTGATCCTCCCCTATCCTGTTGTATGTAATAAAGTCACTCATGTCAGATGGTCTCTGCCTACCAACTCTCCATGTCCCCGACCATTGTCTATCTCCCCCTATGCTACTGTCAATGATGAAAGTATCGGGAAAGGCTAATAGAAATAACTGCAACTGTCTGTAGGATTGGGAAGTATCATATGCTTTGGTCAACCCCAAGGACTTGACCAAAAGCTCATCCACTGGCACCCATGGTGAATAATCGCCTGTACTCATCACTAAAGTCCTACCATCGGGTACAACAATAGGTAATTCCACAAATTGCTGGTCAATCATGCTCCCTCCATCATCACTCATATAACTGCTGCTACTGTGAAGGTGATCTCCCATATCTATATACTGCTGCAAGGGAGAGGAATCTTCATTATCCACTAAGTATGTCTCCTCCTTGCAATCCAATGTGTCCCCCTGAATCCCACTGTACACCTCTACATGCTCCTGTGAACTATCTCTCATCATCATATGCCCCTGCATACTCATGCAAGCTCTTGTATCCTCCTGCATCATCATGTATCCAAGGTGTACTGTTGGATCAACCTCTACATGGATGTCATCCCATCCTGGAACCCAAATGGATGTGTCCTCAAAACTGCCCCTGGCTCTGGAATCCCCAGATGTGTGTATGGCCAACTGTCTCAGAACCCCTCGTGAATGGTGGTCCTTGTGACACATGGGCATCCTCCCGCATATCCCGATCACATCTCTCCATAAGCATCAGTGATCCCGAGTATCCCTCACGCACCTCCATAATCTGGCGCTCCTCTACCACACCACCAACATCCTCTAGTGAAGTAACTCCAATAAACATCTGACTCTCTGCTGAGATAGTTGTAGTGGATCCTTGACTAGTCTCCTTAAGGAGCTCCTCTAATTTGGACCCTGCTTCCTGAAGGGCTATCTGTGCGCCTTCCAAGAATCCTCGCGTGCTCACCAACTCATGAGTGATTCGGTCCACCTCAATCTTCTTCTCCCTCAGCGCCCTGTGATACATCTCGCCAACCTCCAATAGGTAATATCTATCCATCAATAACTGTTGGTAGTCGACCCTCATCACAAACAATCTCCCTGAGTGTATGGAAGTCATCAATCGCAAGCCCCCCATCTGAACTATCATGTGCCATCGAGGTCCTCCAACAATATCCTGCTACCAATGTGTGTGTATCATCAATGCGTCTAGTGGCTGCCATGATCATGTCCTCACCGACTCTCAGCTGACCTGTCAAGTGTCGTGACTCCTGATCACACTCTCACTGCTAATGTCGACAGCGGAATCCTCAACAACACACTCCTCAAGAGATAAGGCACTAAACTGCCCACTGTCCTCTGTGCTATTGAGTCCTCCTGTATGCCACTGCACACCATCACCAACTGCTACCTTCATCTGAATCGCACTGGATCCTGTATGTGCAACTGTATCCTCTTGTGTCCTCACCCTGCTAATATCATCTGTGCCTAGATCCCATACAGATGTGTCCAGACATGTGATATGGTCATCCCGACCAATAAGGAGTGCATCCTCATCACTGTAGACCGATCCTAGAAGTATCCCAACAAGCTGTCGGTCTCCACAACTTGATCTATCAATGGACTACCCAAAAGAGGTAACTCACTCTCCCCATACTGATAGGTATGTATATAATCATCTGTCTCCAAGTCATGCCTCTCATCCTGGGTCTGCAGATCTACATATCCCTTGTGTTCAATCCCTATACAAGGCTCCTTTACCATATCAAGAATGCCACTGATATCCTCATATGTTATGGCTAGCATAGGTGTTCGAGAAGATGAAAAATGTGTCACGCTCATCATAGAAAGATCATCATCCCGCATACATGACTTCCTAGTAGTCATGTCAACACCCAAAGGTAGGTCATCCAACCTCTACCTCTCATCATGCCTAGGTGCGAATACATCTACACCCTAACAAGTACCCTGGTCATCACTTTGTCCATCAAATGCGCAAGAGTCCTGGGACTGCTCTAATGAGGCAGCTAAGGCCTCATCCTCATACACATCCTCCTCATCGCTATCGTAGTGCACCTCAATGTAATGCACTCTCCCTTTATCCTTGCATCTGTGATCCGGCTCCCAAGGTTCTTTGCAACTATAGTAAAGTTCCCTACTAGCATGTGGTGATGTATCTACCTCATTGACTGCTTTTGCTCTGTTTTCCTTCGCTATGCTGCTCCAATAATGGATTTCTTCCATCCTTTTGGCCCATAATGCAACCTCATCTTTGCTCCACCTAGGATTTTGATGGATAGAAACTGTTGGAAGGTTACTTGAGCCCTAAATGTCTCACTAAGGGCTTGATATTCCTCATCACAATATATGATCTCTTCTGCAAAGTTCATCTCTCCTCTAGATCATCAATTTTTATCACAGGATGGCGAAGGAAATTTGCTCTGATACCAGTGTAATGTTCCCAAATAGATTTGCTTGGAACATGTTAAGTTTTAAGGTTTCTGGTTGTGGTATTTTGTCAAACACTTTGCAAATTTTAGTCTTCTTGAGTTTCGTTGGGTTTATGGTGGTGATTCTTTTGTGTTTGCAGCAAGTAAAAGATAGCAATATAGCAATGACATATACTCAATAAGATGCAATACAAAGTAACACAAGAAATAGCCACAAATTCCTCAGATGGAGTAGATCTGGAATATACATAGAAGAATGATGCATGTGGCTGATAGTGCCTGCAAAATAGAATGGAATGATGAAGATATGAACTCCTGAGAGTCCTCCAAGCTGAATACAAGAGTTCTAGAAGATCCAACTCAATCCCTGGTTGTTATGTGATGTCCTCTCTAGCACAATGTGCTCTCATTGGCTGTAGCAAGCCAATAATTTGGCCTCCAAGGAGATGACCTCTGGATCACTGAAACCAACTGTCAAAAGGTAATCGAGGGATAGGAAACCCCTATGATGAGTCCCCAAGCTGCTGGAAGTGATCTCTCCAAATCACGAGATCCACTAAGAACACTGCGCTCTCCTTCTCAGGAAATACACCCAACTCCACAAATAAATAAATATGAACTCCAAACTCCCAAGAGAAGCTGCATACTTGTAGATCTAAGGGTATAGGATCAAAGGAAGTGATCCCTTGGAAGATTTATGCAGAACCAAACCCTCCAATTGTACATCTCCCAAGACAGATGCGCCCTCCTCCTGGAAACTCGCATCACTAAGAGAAATGGTGAATATAGCATGAAAACCCTCCACAAAATAGTGAGAAAAGGTGCCCTGGTGATAGCCAACACCTATGAAGTGAGATCTCTCTCAGATCCAATGTCTACAATCCTCCACGAACTCCTCTCTCATGAACAGTGCGCCCTAGCTCTACAGAAAGACTCCAAAAATGTACCCTTCTTTCTCAATTGCTCCTGAAACTGTATAGAAACTGATGTAGAATGGTGAGGGAGGAATCTTTCACTTCCTTGGCCAAACTTGGATTAGGAAAGGTGGGATATTTCACCACCGAGCTGATCTCTAGGGTTTGTTCAGTCAAAACCCTAAAAACCCCCAAGTATCATGGGCTCTCTAGCAAGAAGCCAGACCTCAAAATGATAATCAACATAATGAGAGAATAGAAACTCCTATCTCTCTTTTATCCTAATGTTCATCTTTTCTCTCCAAGTGACTTTTACTTTATTTTTAATATCCCTTAATTAAATCACTTTATTAATTAATTAATCTTTTACCTCTAAAAAGTGATTTATTTGTCCCTATGGCTTCTCCAGCCACTGAAAGCCACTTCTCATCATCTTATCCTGTAGTGTTCTTCCTCCCGATTCCGATGAGCTATTACACTAAGCGGTTTCTCCAAGTATTATGCCCAAAATGACCTCCTTAGTGAATTTAATTAAAATATGGTCCATAATAACTCAAAATTACAGAAATCGTTGGAATGCAATGAAACCAACGACAAGCTATGCGGAATGGATCATGATGATGAAATATAATGAACGATGCAAGTCGGGCCCAATAAAACCCCTCAATACCTCCTGAACTCGCTGTCACCCCCATCTAGCTACTTTGGTAGGCATCCCACTCTGTAACGTAGAAACATCCAAAAATGGGGACATTACAAGTTAGGTTGCTTGTAATGGAATAGGTCCACTTTATATTGTAGGCGTTTGTCACCTCTCATATAAATAGAGGGAGGAGAGAGTAATTTGAACACACTTGTACTTGTTCACTCTTTTAGATCACAGGCTTGAGATAGAGATGTGATACTATGGTGAACTTGTCTTCTTGTAATCTTTTTTATGCGGATTTTCTCTTTGTCTCAGATGCTAGAGTCTTGGAGGAATTTCGAGGGAAGACTAGGGTTTGGGTTTTTCTCTAGCGAGACAAAGAAGGTTAGCATTTGAGATAAACCCTAGGGGAACAAAGGTAGCATTTTATCTTGTAGCTCTTGCGAGAGAAGAAGACTAGGGTTTGTGGCATTTGGAAACCCTAGTGATACTTGGTGTGCTTATTGTTGAGAAGAGAGTAGGAGATGTTTTGTACACCAGTGGGATGCAAGTGTAGGTACCAAGGAGGACTTGCTGGTGTTGATGCTAGATTGTTGAGAATCTTTGGTGGAGTGACCAGCTTTGGTTAGGAGTGATTCCTAGCTGGAAGGAGTTGGTGTCTAGGGTTTTCTTACAATTTACCTAGTTAGGGTTTGGAGAGCTTGACTTGTACCAACATGTGATAATCTGTTGGTATGTACATGTTCTTCATCTTTTAAATATTTATGAACTGTTTTCGCTGTCCAAATATTGTATACTTGCAGATTTGAGTTTCAACTTATGTTATCTTCTTGATTGGATCAATTATAGAGTTGGTTTTCCATACTGATTTGACATAACATAGAGCTGAATTGGTTAATTGATTAACAAACATCTAGAAGATAAGAAGGTAGATTCACCGTGGTTATAATCTGCTATAATAACCACATTTTGGATCTGTTATATGCTTGGAAAGTGTTAAGGGTTGTATCTTTGTGGTATTTGTTGCTATCCTTATACACACTTGCAAACGTGAGCCAAGTCCTGCTCACTTAGTGTGTCCTCGGAGGCACAATGCCTAGGTTCAAAGTTCATGCTGTCACTTTGACTTGAACCTCTTCCGTCTAGGCTAACTCCTAGGGAAGCCAAGGGGGGTAGACCCTAGTTACTAAATGAGATTAACGTTTAAGTTCTAGGAGTTGGTTTTAATTTTTTTAATGGTCAGGGGAATCTAGCCTATGATGTTAAGCAGCAATGCAGGATGCAACAATTAAATATGAACAGTCAGGCCTTTCCCTAGGACAATTAAGACTAGTGCCTAAGATTGGGCAAGGGGTCAACTAAGTTACAAATGTTACAACAAAATAGATAAACTAGATATAAGAGAATATATGAGGTATACAAAGCTGATTTAAACTAGATACAAGATACACATAAATGATGTCTAAGATATATAGATCTAAACTAAGATAGATACAAGATATGCAATATACTAACAAGTGCTTGAAATGTGCAGGAAAGGAAGATATTCAAGATGAAATGACTATCAACACATCAAGCCAAGCATGCTCACAATAGATAGAATTCTATTGGACTGCTTATCAATGGCGAAAAAGATGCAAAGCACTCAAAACCCAGTCAAGAGAATGCCTCCTGGTGGATGCGCACTTCTTGAAGGATCACACCACAAATACAGGAATACAAGATAGATGAAATGCTTGAAAATGTAAAGTACTCCAGATGACAAAGATATAACCACTTAGATATTATTCTACAATAGATAAGTTAACTTGCATGTAGATTGAAAGACAATGAGATCAGTGTGCTTGCAAGTGTGAAATTGAAATGCCAATGTTGTAGACCGAGGATTAAATTAAGTGATTTAATGTGAGATTTATTTTAATCCTATCTAAGTGTCAACCCAAAACCTTCCTCCCCCAGTTACCAAGTGACTGCTGGATGCTCAAGAAGTTAGGCAACGAGGCCCACCCTAGCTTCACAGGTCAGTCCTAAGATTAGAGTGCTCCCGGAAAGGACGCCGCGAACCGTGAGACCGTCCTTGTCCTAACACCTTCTGTTGCCTTCCTCCGACCATGTTTTAAATGGCGAAGATGGTTGGTTATGGTGTCCTATTAAGTCTAATAAATTGATTATTAAACCTATGAGCTAATGTATTGCAGTGTGTTTGAGTGCTTGCAACTTGCTAAAAAATGCCAAAGTATTGAAACTGAAAGATAAGAAGGCTGATGCCTTTAAACAATGAAGTTGCAAATTAAGTTCTTAAGTTGTTGAATTATTGCGTGTAAATGTCAAGAACTGAAAATGCTTGTGAAACTGAAAACTGTGAAAGTGAAGGCTGAAGCCTTTAAACCAATAGATTGCAAGTTAAATTGCTTAATTAGATTGTTGCATGTGAAAATAAAGCAATGGAAATAACTTGTAGAAAATAAAAGACGATTACTTAAGAGATTATGTAACCGGCATGTGCATGCATGTGTGTAAGATAAAGATTAACGAAATGTAACTTGCATGCAATTGAAAAAGAGATTTAATCTAAGCCTCCACGGACTCTAAACTAGCAATTAGGTGTGTATGATCTACTCTAGATAATTTTAAGTTTAAGCATGCATGTAGATATCACAACTAACTAGCTAAACTAAGCAAGGAAAGACGGAAAGGAAATCTAACTAACTTGCAAAGTAAAGATTGAAAGGAAAAGAATGCAAGCCACTTGGGTACACTCCTTTGGGCTTGCGTACAGTGATTTGGAGAGAGGAGAAAGAAGAGAAATCGTTACTGTTATCGCACAGTTTGTAGCAAGGATAAAAGGCTAGAGGTTAAAGAGTCAAACTGGCGTAGCAAGAACCAATCCCACCCAATGTCACCTCAATGGGATGGTTCTTTCTTTTTAAGGTGGTAAGGCCCAAGGGAGACATCCCTGGTGACTTGGGGTTTTGAGAAGGCAAAGGATTATAAGACAAGGATAAGTTTCCCCTCTCACAAGTCACCACCGAGTAGATAGTCTGGCTAACAACAAATAATAAAGTATAACCAAAAAAAGAGAGATGCACCTACCTGAGACAAAGCAACAAGGAAACTGATATATGCAAGATGCTCACTTGGTTAGTACTTCATATAAATCAATGACTATCTGATACACATATAAGCAATTTGATAATAAATATTGACGAAGTCAATGTTTATAAATAGCAATGAAAATTATGTCACTTCTTCAATAAATGCTGAAACAATCTGGCATTCAATGCAATAAATCAACACTTCATTTAATTAATGCCTTTAATCACCATTCAATTGCTTATGAACACAAAACGTTTAGCTGCACCAATGATATTATAGCTAAGGATGACGACAACAATAGGTTAATCAAGTTAGTTCCTAAGCTAGGGTTAGTAGTTAGGGTTTAATTCAAGATTTTAAAAGTTGTTGTGATCAGGTTCACTTCAAAGCAAGGTGTCTTTTAGATTAGTGCCTTAGGGTTAATGGAGTCAAATAGTGAAGGATGCACGGGCCGAAGGAGGCAAAGGTTAAAACGGCTAAGTACTCGAGGGAGAAGCTTTGAGGTGTTGCTGAAGCAAGGCCTCAAAGTCAAAACCCTAGGGGAGAGAGGCTCACCTTGGTGTAGGAGAACTAGGCCTCGGTGCTCTCGCCTCCTTCCTTAACTCGGTGGAAATCACGGCTAGCTGAAGATGAAGCATAAAACCAAGTCAAGAAAGTTTGATGAAGTAGAGTGTTGCTACAGCAAGGCTCTATCAGCAAACCTTAGAAAAATCGGCCCAAAGTGTAGAAAACCTAGGCTTAAGGCATCTCCTTCTTCTCAGCTTATGAAAGGTACAACTAGCAAAAAATGAAGAGAGAAATGAGAGTGTAGCAACGGCTACGCTCTCTCCTTCTTCAATCAATGGCTGAAAATTCTCTCAATGGGGACATGAGACAAGAACCTACTTGTGTGCTTGTCACCTAGGGTTTTGTTCAACAAAATTACAAACATATGCAAGAAATGAAACTACAACCATTCATTCAAGAAGTTTTGCAGAAAAATACTTACATATCACCAAGAAAAAGCATTGCAAACCCTAGTTGTAACACCTTCCATTAAGAGAAACGCCAAATTATGCCAAGAAAATCCTCCTTCAACAAGTGCGCATCACTAAATCAGCCAATAACCCAAGAGAGGGTGCAAATTTCAGACCTCCTTAAGGAGTGAGTGAGTTCTTGAAAAAAATGAAGGTGAAAATCCTTCATTTATACAGTATCATAACCTAAATTTACATTTTAGGTCATGTAAAAGGCCGACAAGGCCAAAATACTAAAATCATACTGTTTTACATTAAATTGTCAAATTAAAACCATAATCAAGCTGAAAAGAGATAACAAGCCCCTCTAGGGGAGACGTTAGCCCCTTCTAGGGAAAATGGAGCATCATGGAGCAAAACGTTAGCCCTCCTTGGGCTTCTCCAACCTGCCACACGTGCCAATACTGCCCAGTCTGCCTCCCAAGACGTCCATAATGATGGATGACATCATGGTCATGATGGGTGACGTCCAAGGCCTTCCAAGGCCAACGTTCCACTGAAAAAGGGCCAATCCCCCTAGGTCAAGCTCTGTCGGGGTGCCTCTGGTGGAATGTCCTCTTCTTCTCCAGTGCAAAGCCCCTGATCCTTTTTTGTTTTGTCTCTGCCTCCTGATGGGTCTCAACATCCATCTGGTGGGCTCTTCATCCCCATGGAGGTCCGAACTGATCACTCCCCATGTGTACCGGTCCAAATGGCACCTGTCTGTCGGGCATGGTCCTGCACATCAAAAGCTACGCCCTCCATGGGCTCATCAGTCACATGGATCATAGCAATGTCAATCGCATCTCATCATCAATATTATTAAACATGTGCATAAAATCCCTAATACATCAGTGAATAGCTCAAAGACGTTACACAAGCCTACAATACATGTCTGGAGGAAAGGACAAGGCGTCCTATTGGGCTAGTGTCCACTGGAAAAGGAAAGTTCCCGGAAGAGAACTCATCCAAGCCATGTAAGTGGGTGATGTGGTCAGGGGATGTCCAAGCATCTGGGTGCAATGAGGGCCGAGGATGCA
>ML826168.1:19402-38213 GCA_009831015.1 Picea engelmannii
TGCATACATAAGAAGGTTATAATGATCAAATATGACACATACCATGATACCTCGGACCAATTACCTCATGGAGCAAGAGCCTTTTCTGATACAAGCCCAGGCCGGTAGTGATGGAGGCTGGTACTGCTGGCAGAACAAAGCTGACTGAGAAGAAGAAGGTGGGTCCTCCAGGACCATGACCAGGTCGCTCCTGGTCTCGGTACTCCATGTCTAGGACCATGTGGGCCTCGAGACATGATCTCCTAGTTATCCCTAGATATCGGGGATAACAGTTCCAATATATCTCAATACTCGATTCGAACACTAAGGGTCAACATTTAAATACTTCAAGTGGATAGTCTCAACGCTTGATATATATCAGTCGCAACATATAATATTAGTCTCAACACTTGATATATATCAGTCCCAACACTTAATGTCAGTTCCAGCGCTAAAATGATATCAGTATGAAACCTTTAGCGTGTGCCGATGAGTATTAATGTGATATTCAACATCTTTACCAATGAGCACGTGGAAATTCTAAAGATAGAAATGGGTACACAAGCAGGTGGTAATCTAACCAATGAACTGTGGAATTTGGAAGAAAGGGACAATCCATTGGCTAATATACCTAGTCCGTGGAGTTGGGCGAATCATCAAACGAAGGCATCAAGTCTATTTTGAACTATTTTTCAGTATCTTAGGAAGTTGTCGCTCTATACTTAGAGCCATTGGAATCATTTTATTGTGTGTGTATATATATATATATATATATGAGTATGCACTCTCATGAAAGACATTAGCTAGCTAGGGTGAGAGTACGACTGTGTAATAACTGTTCTAAATCTATGTCATTTTATTTAATATAAGACTGATGTTTATGAGTGTTAATTCTGATCTTTTGCTGGTGATTTAGTCAAGTATAAGCACAAGCCTGCCTGTGAGCTTGGGCCCACTCACAGATACGACTCTATGTTGTTTAATTTTCTGCATATAATTATTAGTTACTAGCTTTTAGATAGATGTTAGTTTATGTTAATTTTCTTTTTGAGTTGAATACATGTTGAAGGATGGACGCAGGCTGCATAATGGCCACCTGCAATTTGTTGAAGAATGATGACTAAGGATTGTTAAGACTAGATTCTTACAGATTATTGATTTTGCTGTCATCCTTTGTTTATTTTGATATCATATATTAAATCTGGGTGTGCACTTTCTATCTATAATAATGTTTGAATGTCATCAACAAAACTATGAGTTGGGAATTGTAAAGTCTGTTGATCTGATTCCGATGCATTGATTTAATAATAGTTTGCTTTCAGTATGTGGATTATAATATATTAGATAACTCCTTTCGACTTGTGTGTGTGTGTGTTGTAAAATCACTATACTTGTGTCCCCACTAGGTGAACATACGAAGGGGCGGGGTTATGAGAGCTTAGAGACCTAACCCAGAGAGATACCACCAGTAGGGTTGGGGGTTATAAGCATTGTGACTTCATCTTTTATGCTTTTCTTTTGATTTATGCATTGCTTGGTTTAGTTGATTTCTTTTGGTTAAATTACATAGTGTGGTAGAAGCCCTCATTCTGTGTATACTGCATCGAGTGTCTCATAAGTACAAACTAAACCTCGGGTTGACAAATTAAGTGAAAGAGTGTAAAGTGACACCAAATAATTGGGAATCATATTTACATCTCGTCAGTTTGATTGTTTTGATATGCCTCTAGTTGTTATGGCACCATTGCGATCTTATGTTTTTGATCTATTGGAGTTATGATCATTATACTAACCACTTAATACTAGAGATGCATTTGTTTATCTCCCCTCTAGGAGATGTTCTTGTTTTGTTGTTTGTTCTAAACAGGTTATATTGTTAAATTCCATGGAGCTTGCCATGGAAATGTTGTTCTTGTTTTCTTGTTCCATGCAGGTTACCTTGGAGGCATGTCACTAGTGATAGCTCTAAGAGGGAGCTATAGTGTGACAGTTGCAGAAGGCAACTTATTAGATGGTCTCTAGTTTTAGACATGAAGCAGTTTGACCAGACAAGGAGTTTGTACACATTGACAGTTTGGCCAATTCCTGGTGCATGATTCTATTAGTCTGAGTGAGTCATGGCGTAGGAGACTTGCTCATTATCATTATAGAGCTCTTCCCGCTGTGGGGAATATGGTGACGAGTCTTCCAAAGCTTCGTATTGAGCATGATGGAATCTACAGAGGTTGTGCTCTTGGCACGAATGCCAAGGGATCTTTTCCGAGCAGTGAGACTCCATCACATATCCACATATGAGCAGGTAGTTGACATTTGTACTAAGCCTTTGTCTGGGACAAGCTTGGAAGGAATGCAAATGTTTCTCTGGGGGAGTGTTGATGATTGCAGCATTATGCCAATATTCCAAGATTGATCAGATGGACTTGATCATGTGGGAATAGGCCCATATGTAATCTTCGACATACTAAAGATTTGAGTTGCTGCTAGATTTTGGGAGGATATCAGTTAGACATTCAGAGATTGGTCAGACGAACTTGACCATGTGGGAATGATCCCAGGGTAGTCTTCGATGGATTGAAGGCTTGGGACCTTGGTATAGTCTTCGATGGACTGAAGACTCGAAGCCTGATGTAGTTTTCGATGGACTGAAGCTACGTAGTTCTCGATGGACTGAGGACTCCTCCAATGTGTGTGAATTGCATTGAGCTTAACACTCACGGTGAGGTGAGTGGCCCCGATAAGCATTGGGCCAACCCTTCTCCTAGTACTGGGCTGCAGACCAGGGGAGATATGGAACATCTACATCCAGAGTAGATGTGCCCTGACGTAGTCTTCGACCGGACTGAAGACTCGAGGTGCTTGAGGTGCATTTCCACGTGTCTGATAGCATTGAGCTAAATGCATTCACAGAGTGATCATGTGGGAATGTGGACATTCCAGGATCAACTATGAGGTGAATGTGGCTCCGATGTGGTCATAATTCTTGTCATGGGACAAGAACGACCCGAGGTGCTAGACACATGGTTGTGGAGATGGATCATCAATATAGATAATGAGGCTCATGGATAAACTTTTCTATGACAGAAGAATACCAAGAACAGTACAAGATATGCTTGGAGAATGCCTTCCTCGTTGAGAGGGAGTGTTGATGGTTGCAACTTCGTGAGACATTCTTCTTTGTCGATACTCCTCGATGGACTGAGTTGATTATGACACTTATCGATGGACTGATAAGTTGTAATAGGTTGGTGCCCAACATCACTTGGGAGTAGACCAAGTGACACATCATGGGTGAGTAGGTCCTAGTGTATTCTAGTGGTGATGAGGCCCTAGAAAAGGTCCACATTGGGTGTAGCCATGTGCGACGTGATGATGCTACCAGTAGCATGGTTTGCGTGACCATGGCATAGCCTGCGAGGCTATGAGGACCAGAGGAAAAACACCATGGAGAATACCTCCTTGGCTAAGAGGGAGTGTTGATGTTTTTGGTAGTCGCGGGAGATATTCACCTCCAGGATAACCTTTCTTATAGATGAAGTTGACAGGACGTTAAAGGAAAACCATTGGAAGTCAAAGAAGATCCCAGAAGTAGAGTCGGCTCCAGAAGAAAAAGATAAACATAAAATATATTTTCTAGAAAGTCAGGTCGGCCTTGCTAGAAAAGTCACTGGACAGATTAGTATAAGTAAGAGTGACGCCTTCCTCATTTGGTACACTCTCTCATGGAGATACAACGCAAGTTTGGTCGAGAGAGCTGTAGCTACAGAAGGAAGAAGGGCGCATATGGAGGGTCTATCTCTTTTGGTCTTGGTGATGTGTTGGTGGAGGCCAACCACTCTAGAGCTCTGGCTAGAGTGAGCTGCAACTTCATAGTTGGTTATCTCTTGGTGGTGTGCTAGTGGAGGCTAGACACCCTAGCGCTCTGGCTATGGTGTGCTGCATCTATGTTGCTGGGTTATCTTCGTTGTGGTTTGCTCTAGTGGATAGAGCTTGTTCTTGGTTATTTTGTCTTGGCAAGGATATTCACTATAAGAAGGTTGCTGGGTTTTCTCCCCCTGTGTAGAAGGGTTTCCTAGGATGTATATGTTATGCTCATGGGTGGCACGAGTAGGTGCCTATGGTTGGGTGGCGATGGTGCAACATCGCCTATGGAGAAACGAGCATGTAAAAGAAGTTTAAATTGCTATGGTAAATCTAATGTTAACATGATTAACGAAAATTTAACAGGAACCATGAGGGTGTGCATCGACTACAGGGCTCTAAATAAGAAGACGATCAAGAAAAGGTACACTATCCCCAAGATCGATCAACATTTGGATGAGTTGGATGGAGCAGTGTATTTTTCGAAGATTGATCTTTGATCTGGATATCATCAGATCAGAGTTCGGGAGCAAGATGTCCATAAGATTGCTTTCAGGTGCCACTATGGGCATTATGAGTTCCTGGTCATGCCGTTTGGATTGACCAATGCACTGGCTACATTCTAGTCTTGCATGAATCACATTTTCAACAAGTAGTTGTGGAAATTTTTATTGGTGTTCTTCGATGATCTTCTTATTTACAGTAGGACATGGGAGGAGCACTTGGAGCATCTGGATGAGATTTTGAGCATCATGGAGGAGCAGTTGCTGTATGCTAAGGAGTCGTAATGTGAGTTCGACTTGACAGAGATCTTATACTTGGGCCATGTGATTAGTGCATAGGGGGTACATGTCCATACTAGATTGGCCACCGCTTAAGACCCTGATAGAGTTGTGTGGATTCTTCGGGATATGCAGCGACTACCGACAATTTGGAAAAGGATTCTCATAGTTGGTTGCACCACTGACAGATCTCACGAAGAAAGGGAAATTCAAGGGGACAGAGGAAGCCCAAAGGACATTCGACAAACGCAAGGAAGTGATGAGCACTTGCCTAGTTCTGGCACTTCCTGATTTCGCACATCCTTTTGTGCTCGTGTGTGATGCTTTGGGTGAAGGAATTGGAGTAGTCCTGATGCAACATAGACATTTGATAGCATACGAGAGTAGGAAACTCATAGAGTCAGAGAAGTTCTATTCCATCTACAACAAGGAAATGCATCATGCATGCTTTGGAAAAATTCAGACAATACTTGGTAGGTGGCAAATTTGTGGTTAAGAATGACCACAACAGTTTGAGACACTTCTTGGGACATAAGGACTTAAATGAGAGGCAACAAAAGTGGGTCAGCAAATTGCAGGCATATGACTTTGACATTGCATAAGTGAAAGGGAAGAAAAATGAGGTTGCTGATGCTCTCTCCAGGAAACCTGAGATATGTTCACTTGCAGAGATTTTAGTTGACTGGAAATCTCATCTCTTGGTAGAGTATTCCAAGAATAAATTTGCTTGTGAGTTAATGGATCACAACATATTGGATGACAGGTATAGAGTGGTGGATGACAGCATCTACTACATGGACCACATATACTTAGTCTCTGAGTCTACATCGAAGGAGAAGATTATAAGGGCTATGAATGATGCACCTCTGGTAGACCATCTTGGATACTTTAAAACTTACAGGTAGATCAAGGAGAGGTTCACTTGGAAGGGCCTCAAAGATGATGTATTGAGACATGTGAGGGAGTGTATGAGTTGTCAGTAGAACAAGTTAGAGCAAACTCATCCTGCAGGGTTATTATAGCCATTACCCATTCCGAAGCAGAAGTGAGAAAGCGTATCAATGAATTTCATCGCAGGTCTACTGAAGGTACTGGGTAGAGATTGCATATATTTGGTGGTTGATTGGTTGACCAAGTTCGCACACTTCTTTGCAATTCCCTCAGAGTACAAAGCAACAGATGTAGTAGAGTTGTTCTTCAGGGAGGGATTCAAATTCCATGGGTTGTCGAAGTATAGTGTAAGTGACAAGGACAACAAATTCCTCAGTGCTTTTTGGCAAGAGTTTTTCAGGGTGGCTGGCACAGAGTTAACTCTTAGCACTAGTTATCACCCCCAGACAGATGGTTAGACAGAGATTGTGAACAAGTGGCTCGAGGGGTATTTATGTAACTATGTGTCTGGGCAGCAGAAAGCATGGATTAAGTGGTTGCATTTGGGAGAACATTGCTATAATACCACTTATCACATGTCCATTGTGTTGATCGCCTATTCAACTAGGGGGTCAACTCCATGTACCATGAAGATATGCATCATTAGATGCTACCAAGTCAGAGACTATTTGGTTCTACAGGGCAATTTTTGCCTCCAGCACATATTTTTGTGATCAGAATTTCCGCACCCCTGCGTGGGTTAATAATGTAATAGGTCTACATGGATCATAGTTAGGTCAGTTACCTTAGGATTTCTTCATTAAGAGAATTCCTTTCACTGAGTGTTTTTTATCCTCAGGTTATTAATTTGGCTTTTTAGCCTTATTAATCTCCCTTGAGTTTTTCACTCCCACAAATAATTCCTCCAAAGTGGTGAAAGACGTTCTAATGGATTTATTCCCTGGTAGATAGTGTTTAGGAATGATGTAAATGACCATGTATGACATCTTCGAAAGTTTCGCGGTATTCCGTCATGTCTAGATAGTTTTTTTTTAATTAATTAAAATTGCCTAAGGTTGGGTAATTTAATTAATTAATTTTAATTATTTTTGAGCAAATATTATAAAAACTAGGTCCTTGGGCTTTTGCTAGGGGTATTTGTGCTCAAAAGAAATGGTATGAGACCCCTTACACCCTTGGACCAAGTTTCAGCTCAATCAGATAACTTTTGCTAGGTGTTTGTCCATAGGGAGTCTTAGTTAGTCAAAATAACAATTTTAATTGCTAGTCATGACATATGAAAAATGTCATTTTTGTAATTTTTGAGCAAATGGAGTAAAGTAAAGATGGAAAATGATGAGAAAGACTATTCCTAACCTTTTCCAACCCTCACATCACCCCCTCACCTAGCCGTTAAGAAAAAACGTCACTTTACCTAGAGAGGTGTGCCCCCCTTCTAGAAAGTCTCCAAAAAGTAAAAAATAAATAAATAAATTAATGGGAGACTTATTCTATCCCTTGTAAAGTTTGTTAGTGCCTACACCTTGGATGAGAGTTTGGCAAAGCCACTCCCCAAAATCGTAAAGCTAGGGTGTAGTTTTAAATTTCTGTTTTTTTTCATTCTTTTGCCTCACTTGTCATTAGGGCAAGGTTGTGTGGCTAGGATTGCTTTAGTTTTAGTTTAGCTATTTCATTTTCCAACCCCCTTTGGCATAAAATAGGAAGGTTTGCCTCCACCTTGTGCCATTGTGAGTGGTTTGTAGCTCTTGTATTTTATTTCAAGTTTTGCTTTCCTTGTTGCCTACACCTTGGATGAGAAGTTGGCAAAGCCAACCCCCAATATAGTATGGCTAGTTTAGTTGTTTAGTTTCTATGTTGTGCTTAATGGATTAAAATCATCTAGAAGTAGATCTCACACAACTAAACACTAGCTTAAGCCCATGGAGGCATAGATTTAGATCTCATGCTTTAAAGTCTCTTTTATTTGCAAGTTTTACTTTCCAAGCATTTATCTTATTGCAAATGTTCATGGGCAAATGGTGATGGTTCAAGGCAACTAAATCTTTTTCATTGCAAGCTCTTGTTTCTTAAGCATCTACTTTTCAAGTTTGCAAACACACATGGGCATGTTAATGGTGTAAACACAATCTTTATTTTCAACATTTCCTTCAAGTTCTATATGTGCTTCACATGCAATAATCTAATAATCTAGAACACATTTTTATGCTGCTTTTAAGTTTCGGTTTTGGCCTTTTTTGGCACTTTTTGGGCAAGTAAAACTCACCTAAACACACCTAATCACCTAAAAACACTTAGTCCATAGGCCTAATAACTTATTAGACTTAATAGGACACCATAACTCACCATATTCGCCATTTAAAACAGGGTTTGAGGAAGGCAACAGAAGGTGCTAGGCCGGGGACAGTCTCACGGCGTGCGATGTCCTTTCCGGGAGTACTCGGACCTTAGGGTTGACCTATGAAGCTAGGGTAGGCCTCGTTGCCTCACTTCTTGAGCATCCAACAACCACTTGGTAATTGGGAGAGGAGAGTTTTGGGTTGACACTTAGCTAGGAGTCACTCAAACACTTAATAATTTTAATCAACTCCTTAATCCACTACAACATTGGGCATCTTCATTATTGGTATATCTTTGATGGTTGGCATTTAATTAACACTTGCAAGCACTCTTTCACATTCACATTTACATGCAAGTTTAACTTATGCTTTGTGGATTAATCATCTAAGTCGTCATAGTTGTCTTTTGGAACACCTTTTCTTTAAAAGCATCTTTCATTTAATTGGTGTTCATTTTATGGTGTGATCCCTCAAGAAGTTGCACATCCACTTGGAGGCACTCTCTTGATTGGGTCTTGAGTGTATTGTATCTTTAATGCCATTGATAAGCAGTCCAATAGAGTAAGTGCTATTGTGAGCATGCTTGGCTTGATGTGTTGATGGTCATCTTGTTTTGAATCTCTTTAATTCCTGCACATGCAAGCACATGGTTAGTTAATCTCTTTGTATGCTTTGTATCTATTGTTGGGTATAATCTTGTGGTGGTTTAGAATATTCATTGTTGTAGCTATTGTATCTTGTTCATAATTGTATCATCTATTCATCTTGTATCTAATTGTAATTCTTGTATCTAATCTTGTTGTGAAGTAGTTCATTTATTTGTAACATTGTGTAATCATTGTAATCAAACTCCCTCAAACTTTAGTTGACCCCTTGCCCAATATTAGGCACTAGTCTTAGTTGTCCTAGGAAAAGGCTTGCTTCTCATCTTATATTGTTGCACATTTGCATTGTTGCCTTTGCATCATAGGCTAGATTTTCCCCAAACCTTCTAACTAATTAAAACCAACTCCTAGAACTTAACGTTAATCTCATCTAAAAACTAGGGTCTGCTCCCCTTGGCTTCCCTAGGAGTAAGCCTAGACTGAAGAGGTTCAAGTCAAAGTGACAGCGTGGGCTTTGAACCTAGGCATTGTGCCTCCAAGGACACACTAAGTGAGCAGGACTTAGCTCACGTTTGCAAGTGTGTATAAGGATGACAACACATTGGTATGACTCCATTTTGAGCATTATATGGCTATCATGCTCCTCCGTTTGTTGATATGACATTTGGGGATACCAGGGTCCCCAAATCCAAGGAATGGATTCAGGAGAGTCAAGATATCCTTAAGACTCTCAAGGACAATTTACAGATGGCACATAATCAACAAAGGATCTATGCAAACAGGCACAGGATCAAGTGCACTTCTGAGGTGGGAGACTTGGTATTTTTGAGATTATAGCCCAACAATCAGTCTTCATTGAAGAAAAGTGGTGCAGAAAAGCTAAAGCCATGCTTTTATGGCCCCTATAGGGTGATTTGGAGAGTTGGTGAGGTAGCTTATGAGCTTGTGTTGCTGGAAGGAAGTAAGATCCACAATGTGTTTCATGTTTCATGCCTCTAGAAGGCATTGGGACAACAGGTCACTTCTTCGGCAGAGTTACCCCCATTGGATGAGGAGGGATAGTTAGTGTTGGTTCCCAAGGAGGTTCTGGAGGTCGGGGAGAGGAAATTGCGTAACAGGGTGATCCGAGAGTATCTCATCAGGTGGAGAGATTTGCCAGTAGAGGATGCCATGTGGGAAGGCGATCGGATCTTGCAACATCCTAACTTGCAGTTGCTTGAGGACAAGAAATCTCGGGAAGGGAGGACTATAATGTCCCTTTCCAAATGATCATTCCAGGAGATTGACGTAATAGCCTAAGTAATTCCCGTAGGTTATAGTTAGTGGAAGAAAAGGGGATTAATTAATTATTTAATGTCATCGGGACGAAAAAAAAACTATCTTTTTAAAAGTGACATTGAGTTATTCAGTGAAAAGGTGTTTTAAGTGACTTTGAGCTTATAAAGTCACTTTACTTTATTAAAAGGCTAAAAGGGTCAGCAAAAGGGTGAACGGAAAAATAAAAGAGGAATGAGGGTGCTCTTTCTCATTATGCATTGTTATTTTCTAAAAACGAATTGGAGAGAGCTCTTGTAGCTTTGGCTCTTGGGAGAAAAACCCTAGAGAAGAAGATTGGGTTCGACGGTGAAACTATTCATCCTAGTTGATCGTGGAGAGAAGATCACTTAGATCTTTTCACTGTTCTTCATTGTGACGGAGTTTATCATTTTGGCTGCTGAGTTTTGCTTGTATGAGGGCTGAGTTCTCTTGAGGAGGCCGAGTTTTTATTGAAGAGGGTCGAGCTGAGTTGTGGCTGCGTTTCTTGAGTTTGGAGGTTGAGTTTACTCATCTAGAGGCCAGGTTTTTCTTGGATCTAGGTCGCATCATTTGTTGGGTAGAGTTTGTCTCTTGGCCAGGCTGATTTCTGGCTGTAGGAGGGCCGAGTTCATTGTGGCTGAGTTTATTGTTGAGGTAGGGGCCGAGTTCATCGTGGGAGAGAACGACCACACTTGTGGCTGCTATTCTTCATTGCTGGGACAGGTTGACTGCTGCTAGGAAGGTTAAACACAGGCGGCTGTCACCTATAGGTCTGTCCACCATTTCTGAGCTGCCATACATACTCTGCTGGGCTGATTCCTTTACCTACAGGTCTGTAATCTTCAATGGAAATATATATATCAGGTTCCTCATTTATTACTGCTGCATTCTTTGTTGGGTTTTTAATGTACTTCGACTGTCACAAAAATTTATGCAATAAATATCTTTGAGTCTCGATATTGGTGTTTATTTATACATCACAACAGAGATTAGAAATACATTTAAATTATTTGTTAGAACTGAGAATGCTTGTCTGCAAACTGTTTGTCGTAATGTCTACACCGCTAAACTAAGTAAAAAACCCAAAAAATTTAGTGGGGATCCTACACCTAGACTCTTGATTGTGACTTAGTTGAAATACTAAGAAGGGAGAAAAGGTTGCTGGAGCCCAAAAGTGCTTGCACTCTAGCAATCCTTCTCCTCAAGATTTAAACCCTAAGGCCCTAATGTGCTAGCACCTTAGAGTTTAAGCCCTACCTCTTAGCCTTTGCTAGTTTCGTCTCCAAACTTATTGCATTGCTGTTGTAAAGACTCCATAGCCCTCAAAGGCACTAATCTTTAAGCTCTCTTATCATGAAAGTGATTAAGGAATTCTTCATTCCAATTCTCTCAAACTTCCTACTAACTTCACTAACTCTAAATTAAGCTAATTGACTAATAAGCTTGTTGCTGTTGTGAAAGTTTGTTACAGCCATCTTAACATACTCTAATTTGCTGCATACATTGCTCTAATAGTGGTCAATCATACCCAAAAATTGCATCTAACAATTGGATAATTTTCTATTGAGTTAATGCTAAATTTTCATAGTGAATTGTTGCAATTCTGAAGTGTAATTTTGGCTGCTGTTATCATTTATCTATTGCTATTGTACTACTGTAAACTGCTGCAATTTCATAACAACCATAGTGATTTTTACTGTCTAGTGTTTCAAAAAGGTATTACTTGCATGCTTGTACTTGGAAATCATTATCTATATGCTACAAGTGTTCTTGTTCTGGGAAGGTACTCAAACCATCTCATTACCTCTTATTTCTCCTTGACCTAGACCTTGACTTTGGTGATCAAGAGAGGGGGCGGTAGGCTTGGCTAACAAACTTGCTACTTTTATCCCTTGAGGTCACTGGGGAAGCCTCCCCTGTGGTGGGCCTCCTCCATCACTAAAATGAGGGGATTTCTTACTAAGGTGACAGTGGTAGGATTTCATGTAGTGACACAAGATTTGGGAATTTTGTGTTGGGCTTTGCATTACTACAAATATTGCAATAACAGTCCTAGTAGTTAAAGAAAACCTCAGAAACAAAAGAAAAACAATCATTTTCAGTGTTATGAATATTTCTGATTTCTCCTGATTTTTCCTAGTTTCTTCAAGTTTTTCAGATTGTCAATATTTCTGCGTTTTTGCAGGTTCAATTTTATGCTTGCTGATATTTCTGCCGGTATTTCCAATAAGTTTCTTTCTGGACACTCAGCGATATATTCCCCGAAATGATATTTGCAACAATGCTCATTTTAAAAATAACAAGAAGATATATATCATCTCAAAAATAATAAAAGTAATCTTTCAGAAAATGACAACTTTTTGGTTGAAACAGTCAGCAAAATATGCTTGAGACTTTCCTGGTTGAAAATAATCAGAAAATGTCCCAACCATTGACTAGAAATTCTATAGTGTGGAAAATTTTCCAGCCCATTTCTGGTTAGAGAAGTTTCAAGAAACTTAATTCTGCCCTAGGGCAGTTATGTGTATTTAGACTTCCAAAACAGTTAATCTTTAGATGTGGAGACTTAGTTACTGTGTATGGAGATTTGAAAAAAAACCTCAAATTTTGTTGAATCTCAAGTACAGGCAAATTGAATGGTGGATTTCGTTAGCCATGCGGAATTTATTTTATTTTTTCAAAATAAACTTATAAAAAGAATACAGAAACAACATGTATATATGTGTGTATGTATGTATGTATTCAGCTTTGATATTTAATTTTGACATATTCGTTGGTCAAAGTTGAAGTTAAAAAATATTTGTATTTATTTTTTGTTGGAATGTATTGTTGAGATTTGGGTACCTTGGAAAGTGGTCCCCNGGCGTGAATGGATAAGGAGAGGCGCATGAGTGGAAAGAGGGACCCATGCTTCAAATTGAGGGTGTTTCCAAATCTCACGTGGGAAGGGGACACATTCCTTAGTGGGAATAAAATAAATGAGTGGGTAAAGGGGTGAGTAAGGTTAGGAAAGGGTTAGGAAGTTTAGGTGGGTTAGGTGGGGTCTCTCTCTCACTAATTGTCACATTAACTTTACCTTATTTGACTAATTATTACAAAATTGACATTTTCCCATGTCCTGGGTTTAGCAATTAAAATTGCTATTAACTGACTAAGACTCCTAAGTGGACAAAACCCTAACAAAACTTGTCCGACTGAGTTGAAACTTTGTCCAAAGGTGTAGGGGGTCTCATTACCTTTCTTTTGAGTACAAATACCCCTATCAAAAACCCAGGGACCTAAGTTTTACATTAATTATCCAGAATTAATTAATTAATTAAATTCCCAACCTTATGAAAAATTAATTAATTAAAAAAAACCTATCTAGACTCGACTAAAAATCACGAAACTTTGCGTGCTGTCTTACATGGTCATTTACATCGTTCCTAAACACTAGCTACCCAAGAATGACTTCATTAGAACGCCTTTCACCAGTTTGGAGGATTTATTGCTTGTGGGAGTGAAAAACTCAAGGGAGATTAACCTGGCTGGTTAGGCCAAATTAACCTCCTGAGAATAAAAAACACTCAGTGAAAGGAACTCTCCTAATGAAGAAATCCTAAGGCAACTGACCTAACTATGATCCATGTAGACCTATTGCAATATTAACCCGTGCAGGGGTGCGGTAATCCCGCTTACAAAACTGTGTGCTGGAGCAAAAAAAATGCCCTGTAGAACCACAAAGTCTTCGACGTATTTGCATCTGTTGATGCATATCTTCATGGTACATCGAGTTGACCCCCTAGTTGAATAGGCGGTCAACAGTATTGAAGTACACTTGAGTGGTATTTATTTCTTGGGCTGCCTTGTGAAATTGAATTGAAGAGAAATGAAATATTTCTATTGTAAATTTATATTTCAGATTCAACCCTAAGGCTGAAAGTCCATAGCAGATAGATCTGGGAAACTTCAAGGTTGAAGTGAAATTTCTGAATTTGCATTAATAGGCATTTTTTGAAAAATTTCTACATGGCATCAAAGATATTTTTGAGATCGCTCTCTTGGTGAAGAGGGAGTTGGATATTTCAGTTGTTTCATACTTGGGAAAGGTGCTTGACCTAGTACAAGGTGATTGGTGTGAAACCTTAGGGTGCCTGGGAGAAGCACTTGAACCCTAGATAGTTGGTTATCTCTTGGTGGTGAGCTAGTGGAGTCTAGACACCCTAGCGCTCTGGCTAGGGTGTGCTGCATCTATGTTGCTGGGTTATCTTCTTTGTGGTTTTCTCTAGTGGATAGAGCTTGTTCTTGGTTATTTTGTCTTGGCAAGGATATTCTCTATAAGAAGGTTGCTGGGTTTTCTCCCCTTGTGTAGAAGCGTTTCCCAGGATGTATATGTTATGCTCAGGGGTGGCACGAGTAGATTCCTATGGTTGGGTGGCAATGGTGCAACATCGCCTATGGAGAAACAAGCATGCAAAAGAAGTTTAAATTGCTATGGTAAATCTAATGTTAATGTAATTAATGAAAATTCAACATGGGATGATAACTTGGTTTCCTTCAGAACAGTCTAATCGCTGGAAGGAAGATCGTGAAATTTACCTTGCCGTTGCACAATTTTATTTTGTCAAACTAGTTGGAGCACCTTGAAGTTTTAGGGTTTGCTGCTGCTTATCGCTGCTGTCGGATGGTGCTACAATTTTTGAGGTATGTACTTGTATATGTTAAATTGTATCGTTATCTTGAGGTTGTTTTGCAGGAGAAGGGACTTTTGTCCAAGAAGCAAATCATAGATCCAGAGGGATCTCAGATCCAGTGCATTCAGAGGAACAACGCACCCTCCAGGTTTGTGATGAGCCACAAAATTATCATCATTTGACATCTTCTTTTCCTTCCTTTTAACACTTTATCATTTGCATATAACCCTATCTTATCCATTTTAATGCCCATATGCGGGACTCAAGATGTTTTCCAATTGCATTTCTTAATATTTCATTAGATTTCTTATTCCAATATCAGATCTAGTATTTTAAGAAGAAATATCAGATCTAGCATGGTTCCAATATATCTCAATACTTGATTCCAACACTAAGGGTCAACATTTAAATACTTCAAGTGGATAGTCTCAACGCTTGATATATATTAGTCGCAACATATAATATTAGTCTCAACACTTGATATATATCAGTCCCATCATATAATATCACTCCCAACACTTAATGTCAGTTCCAGCGCTAAAATGATATCAGCATGAAACCTTTAGCGTGTGCCGATGAGTATTAATGTGATATTCAACATCTTTACCAATGAGCACGTGGAAATTCTAAAGATAGAAATGGGTACACAAGCAGGTGGTAATCTAACCAATGAACTGTGGAATTTGGAAGAAAGGGACAATCCATTCGCTAATATACCTAGTCTGTGGAGTTGGGCGAATCATCAAAAGAAGGCATCAAGTCTATTTTGAACTATTTTTCAGTATCTTAGGAAGTTGTCGCTCTATACTTGGAGCCATTGGAATCATTTTATTGTGTGTGTATATATATATATATATATATATATATATATATATATATATATATATGTGAGTAGTGACATTTGGGGATACCAGGGTCCCCAAATCCAAGGAATGGATTCAGGAGAGTCAAGATATCCTTAAGATTCTCAAGGACAATTTACAGATGGCACATAATCAACAAAGGATCTATGCAAACAGGCATAGGGTCAAGTGCACTTTTGAGGTGGGAGACTTGGTATTTTTGAGATTATAGCCCAACAATCAGTCTTCATTGAAGAAAAGTGGTGCAGAAAAGCTGAAGCCATGCTTTTATGGCCCCTATAGGGTGATTTGGAGAGTTGGTGAGGTAGCTTATGAGCTTGGGTTGCTGGAAGGAAGTAAGATCCACAATGTGTTTCATGTTTCATGCTTCTAGAAGGCATTGGGACAACATGTCACTTCTTCGGCAGAGTTACCCCCATTGGATGAGGAGGGATAGTTAGTGTTGGTTCCCGAGGAGGTTCTGGAGGTCGGGGAGAGGAAATTGCGTAACAGGGTGATCCGAGAGTATGTCATCAGGTGGAGAGATTTGCTAGTAGAGAATGCCATGTGGGAAGGCGATCAGATCTTGCAACATCCTAACTTGCAGTTGCTTGAGGACAAGAAATCTCGGGAAGGGAGGACTATAATGTCCCTTTCCAAATGATCATTCCAGGAGATTGACATAATAGCCTAAGTAATTCCCGTAGGCTATAGTCAGTGGAAGAAAAGGGGATTAATTAATTATTTAATGTCATCGGGACGAAAAAAAACTATCTTTTTAAAAGTGACATTGAGTTATTAAGTGAAAAGGTGTTTTAAGTGACTTTGAGCTTATAAAGTCACTTTACTTTATTAAAAGGGTAAAAGGGTCAGCAAAAGGGTGAACGGAAAAATAAAAGAGGAATGAAGGCGCTCTTTCTTATTATGCATTGTTATTTTCTAAAAACGAATTGGAGAGAGCTCTTGTAGCTTTGGCTCTTGGGAGGAAAAACCCTAGAGAAGAAGATTGGGTTCGACGGTGAAACTATTCATCCTAGTTGATCGTGGAGAGATCACTTAGATCTTTTCACTGTTCTTCATTGTGACGGAGTTTATCATTTTGGCTGCTGAGTTTTGCTTGTATGAGGGCTGAGTTCTCTTGAGGAGGCCGAGTTTTTATTTAAGAGGGTCGAGCTGAGTTGTGGCTGCGTTTCTTGAGTTTGGAGGTTGAGTTTACTCATCTAGAGGCCAGGTTTTTCTTGGATCTAGGTCGTATCATTTGCTGGGTAGAGTTTGTCTCTTGGCCAGGCTGATTTCTGGCTGTAGGAGGGCCGAGTTCATTGTGGCTGAGTTTATTGTTGAGGTAGGGGCCGAGTTCATCGTGGGAGAGAACGACCACACTTGTGGCTGCTTTTCTTCATTGCTGGGACAGGTTGACTGCTGCTAGGAAGGTTAAACACAGGCGGCTGTCACCTATAGGTCTGTCCACCATTTCTGAGCTGCCATACATACTCTGCTGGGCTGATTCCTTTACCTACAGGTCTGTAATCTTCAATGGAAATATATATATCAGGTTCCTCATTTATTACTGCTGCATTCTTTGTTGGGTTTTTAATGTACTTCGACTGTCACAAAAATTTATGCAATAAATATCTTTGAGTCTCGATATTGGTGTTTATTTATACATCACAACAGAGATTAGAAATACATTTAAATTATTTGTTAGAACTGAGAATGCTTGTCTGCAAACTGTTTGTCGTAATGTCTACACCGCTAAACTAAGTAAAAAACCCAAAAAATTTAGTGGGGATCCTACACCTAGACTCTTGATTGTGACTTAGTTGAAATACTAAGAAGGGAGAAAAGGTTGCTGGAGCCCAAAAGTGCTTGCACTCTAGCAATCCTTCTCCTCAAGATTTAAACCCTAAGGCCCTAATGTGCTAGCACCTTAGAGTTTAAGCCCTACCTCTTAGCCTTTGCTAGTTTCGTCTCCAAACTTATTGCATTGCTGTTGTAAAGACTCCATAGCCCTCAAAGGCACTAATCTTTAAGCTCTCTTATCATGAAAGTGATTAAGGAATTCTTCATTCCAATTCTCTCAAACTTCCTACTAACTTCACTAACTCTAAATTAAGCTAATTGACTAATAAGCTTGTTGCTGTTGTGAAAGTTTGTTACAGCCATCTTAACATACTCTAATTTGCTGCATACATTGCTCTAATAGTGGTCAATCATACCCAAAAATTGCATCTAACAATTGGATAATTTTCTATTGAGTTAATGCTAAATTTTCATAGTGAATTGTTGCAATTCTGAAGTGTAATTTTGGCTGCTGTTATCATTTATCTATTGCTATTGTACTACTGTAAACTGCTGCAATTTCATAACAACCATAGTGATTTTTACTGTCTAGTGTTTCAAAAAGGTATTACTTGCATGCTTGTACTTGGAAATCATTATCTATATGCTACAAGTGTTCTTGTTCTGGGAAGGTACTCAAACCATCTCATTACCTCTTATTTCTCCTTGACCTAGACCTTGACTTTGGTGATCAAGAGAGGGGGCGGTAGGCTTGGCTAACAAACTTGCTACTTTTATCCCTTGAGGTCACTGGGGAAGCCTCCCCTGTGGTGGGCCTCCTCCATCACTAAAATGAGGGGATTTCTTACTAAGGTGACAGTGGTAGGATTTCATGTAGTGACACAAGATTTGGGAATTTTGTGTTGGGCTTTGCATTACTACAAATATTGCAATAACAGTCCTAGTAGTTAAAGAAAACCTCAGAAACAAAAGAAAAACAATCATTTTCAGTGTTATGAATATTTCTGATTTCTCCTGATTTTTCCTAGTTTCTTCAAGTTTTTCAGATTGTCAATATTTCTGCGTTTTTGCAGGTTCAATTTTATGCTTGCTGATATTTCTGCCGGTATTTCCAATAAGTTTCTTTCTGGACACTCAGCGATATATTCCCCGAAATGATATTTGCAACAATGCTCATTTTAAAAATAACAAGAAGATATATATCATCTCAAAAATAATAAAAGTAATCTTTCAGAAAATGACAACTTTTTGGTTGAAACAGTCAGCAAAATATGCTTGAGACTTTCCTGGTTGAAAATAATCAGAAAATGTCCCAACCATTGACTAGAAATTCTATAGTGTGGAAAATTTTCCAGCCCATTTCTGGTTAGAGAAGTTTCAAGAAACTTAATTCTGCCCTAGGGCAGTTATGTGTATTTAGACTTCCAAAACAGTTAATCTTTAGATGTGGAGACTTAGTTACTGTGTATGGAGATTTGAAAAAAAACCTCAAATTTTGTTGAATCTCAAGTACAGGCAAATTGAATGGTGGATTTCGTTAGCCATGCGGAATTTATTTTATTTTTTCAAAATAAACTTATAAAAAGAATACAGAAACAACATGTATATATGTGTGTATGTATGTATGTATTCAGCTTTGATATTTAATTTTGACATATTCGTTGGTCAAAGTTGAAGTTAAAAAATATTTGTATTTATTTTTTGTTGGAATGTATTGTTGAGATTTGGGTACCTTGGAAAGTGGTCCCC
>ML826169.1:0-34622 GCA_009831015.1 Picea engelmannii
TAGAGGTATAAACATAATATAATTGGCTCCCACATGAGGACTAGATATATGGAGGATTCCTAGGTATCCTATAGCCATGAGGATGAAATCATAGGTTTACATATCAGCTTGGGAAATGTAGAGACCATTTCCAATGGGCATATAAGCAAACTAGAGCCTATGGGGATGATCAAGACTATGAGAAGATTGCATAAAGAAGTGTAGATCTACAGAGCCAAAAATGAGAGCTCATAAGAGCTTAGGAGGAGCATAATAAAATTAACACTCAATTGTTACAGAGTCTGAATATGTTGCAAATACAAATCAATAACTATTTTGGCACAAAACAAGAAAACAATGCAAGACAAGTAGAAGCATCCATATCTCATGTTAGAAGGGATGATCATAGGGTATATAGGCACTCAAGAAGTGCTAGTAGACATCATCATTCACCAGAACACTCGACCAGAAGAGAAAATGCATGTTCAGGGTCATAGATCATCCCAAGTGTGTCCCCTACCATAAATGAAAGGAGGTATGGGGTAGATGAATTGCAAGGAGAGATTAGGAAGATTAAACCTCCTACTTTTGATGGTGATCATAAGAAAGATGAAGATGCATAAGAATGGTTATTGGGAATGAGAAAATATTTCAAATTTCACAATTATTCATCAAATGTAAAAGCCATAATTGCAACCTACCATCTTCAAGGAGAAACATCAATGTGGTGGGACCAAATCAAACAGGTTAAGCACATTGATGAGAAGAGGATCTCATGGAGGTAGTTCAAAAAGTATTTTCAGAAGAAATACTTGTCAAAACATTATTATGACAAGAAGATGAAATATTTTTTTGAACTCAATCTTGGAAGCATGACAATGCATGAGTATGAGCGGAGGCTCCTCGAATTGTTGAGGTATGTTATCTTCATAAAAGATGAGAATGTTAAAATCCAAATATTTTTGAGTGGGATACCTTATTTTCTACAATGATAAATTCAGTTTCATGAGCCCAAGACATTGGAAGAATCCATAATAAAAACAAAGTATCTTTATGAGTAGAATAAGGGAAGACCAAATTTTCAAAAATCTTGGGATGAAAAAAACAAAGGAAAAATGGATCAGAGGAAGAAAGGATTCAAGCCACCTTTCTTCAAGAATAGTTCAGAGTCATATAAATAAGGACAACAAGCACAAAATGAATCCTCCGTGAGACATGCCTTAGGGAAAAGGCCAAGACAACAACCTATAAAGTGTTGGGGATGTGAGGGAGACCACATGTTTAAGGATTTTCCTCATAAAGGAGATAGGATGAGGACTATGCATAACCTTCAAGAAATTTATATAGTGGAAAACATGGGCAAGAGTGTGCCAAGTATTTATGTATCCTTGGACAATAGACAAGCATATTATCAATCCCACATGATTGAGGTGGAAGGTGAGATTGATAATCAACACATAGATATTTCGATTGATTCTAGAGCTAGTTATAGCTATATAAATCCTAATGTGGTTGACATATTTAAATTGAATAGATGTAAGCATGAAACGTCTTGGTTGGTTCAATTAGTCATTGGAACCAAGAGAAGAATCAATGAGCTTGTTAAATATTGTCTGATGAACATGAATGGAGTTAGCACTAAGGAAAACTTGAACATCATACCACTTGGGTTATGCGACTTCTTGATTGACATGGATTGGCTCGAAAAGCATCATGTTGGCCTAGACTACTATAGCAAGGCTTCCACACATCTTGATGAGGAAGGGAGGTCAAGAACAACTCAAGGTATTCCAAGGCCTATATTTATTAGAGATATTTTGACATTGCGGCTGAAAAGAAGTTTTAGAAAAGGGTGCAAGATATATGAATCCCATATGGAAGATACAATCAAGGATGAAATGTCAAATCTTGAAGAATATCTAGTCTTGAAGAAATATGAAAACGTGTTTGGGGAATTTCCATGATTACCACTAAAGAAAGACATTGAATTCTCTATATATTTGATGTTTGGAGATGACTCAATATCCAAAACTCCCTATAGAATGAGCACATTGTAACTAAAATAATTGTAGATGTATCTAGAAGAGTTGTTGAATAAGGGGTACATATTCCCAAGTGTTTCACCTTGGGGTGCCTCAGTTCTTTTTGTGAAAAAAAAAGGATGGAACTCTGAGGCTATCTATTGACTTCAAACAACTGGATAAGGATACAATAAAGAACATGTATCATCTTCCAAGAATTGATGATTTTTTTTATCAATTGAAGGGAGAAAATATATTTTCTAAGATTTACTTGAGATCAGGTTATCATAAAGTAATAATACTAGAAGAAGATACTATCAAGAAAACATTTTAGACAAGGTATGGTCATTATGGATTTTTAGTGGTTCCATTTGAGTTGAAAAATACACCAACTACTTTTACGTGTTTAATGAATGGAGTGTTCGGGAATTACCTGGAAAAAAATGTTATTATTTTCTTGGATGATATTCTTATATACTCCAAGATAGAGGAGGAACATGAGTAGCATTTGAGGATGGTACTACAAGTGGTTAGATAACACCAATTGTATGTCAAGTTGAGCAAGTGCACTTTCTATCAAAATAAAACCCATTATTTGGGCCACAATGTCTTAGAGGATGGCATACCATTAGATCCAAAAATGATTGAAGCAATCAAAATTTGGCCATCATCAAAGAATATTTTAGTAGTTAGATCATTTATGGGTCTATCTAGTTACTACATGAGATTCATTACATGTTTCTCCAAGAGTGCATACCCAATTACTTCATTGAAAAAGAAAGGAATAAAATTCGAATGGACTACCAAGTGTGAAGAGAGATTCCAACACTTGAAACATTTATTAACCAATGCACCTATTTTATAGATTGCAGATCCAAATGAGGATTTTGTTGTGTGAACAGATGCATGCAAGGGCTTGGTGGAGTCCTTACACAAAATGATCATGACATTATGACTCAAGGAAACTTAAAGAGCATGAAATAAATTATGCCACCCATGACTTGGAATTGGCACAATAGTTCATGCCTTCAAAATGTGGAGGCATTATCTCATGGGAAAATAATTTGAGCTGAGAAGAGACCATAGTGGTATGAATTTTTTTTTTGACAACCAACATTGAATTCTAGACAAACTAGATAACTGGAATTTCTCAACGAATATGGATTCAACATCAAAAAAATTAAAGGAAAGAAGAATAAAGTGGATAATGCACTCAATAGAAGGGTGCGTGAAATGAATGCTACAACCATTAATATGTATAGTTCAGATTTAAAAAGAAATGTTTTAGAAGATGACAACATATCAACATTATGTGGAAATTAAAGAAAGCTTACAACATAGTAATGTACACCAGAAATTTAAAGATTACAAGTTGGAAGAGGATGGGATCCTCTTGTATAGAAGCACAGTTTATGTTCCTAATACGTAGGAGTTGATAAATTTAGTTTTAAAAGAAATGCACAATGTGCCATACGCTGGACATCTAGGATATCATAAAACAATTGCAGTTGTACGGGACCAATATTATTGGGCTGAAATGAAAAAATACATGAATTATTTTATTGCTAGATGCATAGAATGTCAAAAGGTAAAGGCTGAGCAGAGACATCCAACGAGATTGCTACATACATTTTCCATTCCTGAGTGGAAATGGGAGGTTGTTACCATAGATTTCATTTCTAAGTTTCCAAGAACAACTAGGCAACATGATTCCATCATGGTAGTGGTGGACAAGCTTACAAAGGTTGCACATTTTATACCAGTCAAGATGACTAATAGAGCATCCAACATTGCAGAAATTTATATGAAGGAAATTGTCAGGCTACATGGTGTGCCTAAGGAAATTGTTTCTGACGGAGATATTGAGTTCACTTCTAATTTTTTGAAAGGGTTGTTTAAAGGATTTGGAATGAATTTGAATTTTAGCACAACTTATCATCCAGAATCAGATGGGAAAATAGAGAGGGTCAACCAAATAATTGAAGATATGCTAAGAATGTATGTAATGGATCAACCTTCCAAATGGGAAGACTACCTTCATTTGGTTTGGTTTTATTAAAACAATGGGTATCATAAATAATTGAATATGATCCCATTTGAATCTGTGTATGGAAGAAAGTGCAACACACTGGTGAGTTGGCATAACCCAACAGACAAAGAAGCTCTTGGGATGGAATTGCTAAGAGAAATGGAAGAGTAGATGGTAAAAATAAAACAGAATTTAAAGACTACACATGATAGACAAAATAGCTATGTTGACAAAGGTAGGGCACACATGGAATTCAAAGTGGGTGACCATGTGTTTTTAAAAGTGAAGGAAAAACAATCTCGCTGAAATTGGGAAGTTTCCCAAAATTGGAAGCGAGATAATGTGGGTTGTTTGAAGTTCTAGATAGGATAGGCCCATTTGCATACATGCTTGCATTTCCTCCATCCAAGAGAGTTCATAAAGTGTTTTATGTGTATTTATTAAAGAAGTATATGCCTTATCCTAACCATGTGATTGATTGGACCATGATCAAGGTGGAACACAAAGGGGACTTTCGGGTGGAGCCAATGTGCATACTAGATTGGAAATTCAAAGTTATTAGGAACTGATCCAGGATCCTCGTAAAGGTCCAATGGACCTGCTATGGTCTTGAATATGCCACATGGGAGAATGAAGAGGCCATGCAGGAAGAGTACCCACAACTTTTTGCAGGTTTTTTAGGAAATTTGAATGTACATTTGTACAAAGATTCCATTTTGGTGTAGCTAGAGTTCCCAGGGCCATAAATATGAGAATTCTTATCTGATCTATGTTGGAGCCCTGGAAGGGAAGTGGGACAACTTGAGGGATTGCGATGGAGAGAAGGGGGTACGCTTTCTTGGGTTGTGCAGGTTGATGGGAATGAGAGATCGTTGGTTCAAATTGTTGCAGGAACCATTAAACTACATAATTATCAAGTATTGCGATGAAATAATTTATGTATGTATACATGTACATGTGTATGGTGATGTGCACTGAGGACAATGAAAATTATAGGGGGGTATTGAACACCTCGGTTTTGATCCCCAATGTAGCATTGTATATTTGTAAGTATTATGAATGGTCACGAGCCAAGTGATGTAATATGTAAACATTATACATTGGAAATAATAAAATGAAATACACCATCGGCTTTAGACGGGTAAGGACCATAGTAATGGGGGGCTATGATTCCAAAAAATAGGGGGATTAATAGGGGTTTTGAGGGGTTTTATACCTCGAGTATTAATCCATCTTCATTAATTAGTTTGGCATTTATCCATTTAACCCTTTGATTTATTAAGCACTCAAATCATTGAATTGATGTAAGAGGTTGAGTGAGGAAGTCATCCCACTCAGTTATGACAACATGGGTTGAGTATAATCACCTTTGGGGGAAAAATAAGAGTCAAGTAAGCATGGGACAATAGAAAATTCAAGGAAGAAACATATCATATTTTACAGTTATCAAGAAGTGAGGAAAATGAGAGGAGAATGTTACAGAAGAGTGGCCAACCATAATGGGTAGTGGAGATAGCTTATTGAAGCTAGAAATTATGATGAGAATGAGGTTGCTAAACCTATGAGGGATTTTTTGTTGAGAAAAATTACCCAAGAGCAAGTGAGCTTGTTGTGTAATCACTTATGTTGTAGCTAAATTTCTTGGAGCCCACAGTAAAGAGATTCTTGGCTGGTCAATGTTAGAGCTTTGGAGGGGATGGAGATTGTCTAAGGGACTATGGTGCAGAGAATGAAATATCATCCCTTGTTGTGCAGACTAATGGGGAAGAGAGATGGGTGGTTGGAATTGTTGTAGGAGTCACGTCATTGTGTTTTTAATGAGTTTGGAGTTGTTACAATGAATTGTAGACACCTATAGGAGCCTGTATATCCTTATGGACTCATAGCCCTAGCTTGGGGGTGGCTTGTTGCAGAGAGAATTGGTGAAAAATAGCCTACGTTTGGGAGGAACATCCTTTGTCTACAACTGGTTGTGTAAATATTTTTAAAAGATAAGTGCTTCAATCACTTTGTTATTTACAATTTTAATTCTATGATTGAATGATGAATTTACTCTATATTTTATATGTATGAATGTTGATGTATACATTTAATCATTTGCATTCATGATTTTAATTATTAATGATATTTGCATGACTGTGTATGTCATGTTTTTCATATATTTCCTTATTTTAATTGATATTATAGTCAATTTGGTAGTAGTGGGACTCAACTTTAAGGCTGGGTACCACACATATTGATATCAGAGAAATTTTTTGTGGTAGTATGTCTAAGTGAGGATCCAGGGATGTTACACCTACAAAATGATGGGATTAGTCTAAGGAATATTACGATGCCCATATGTGGGTTGACCATATGAAGTGTTAGCATTACTTTGAGAGGTGTTGGCTCCGTTGTAATGGCTTCCATAATTGTTAGTTCTATAAAGGAATGGTTGTTTGTATGGGTTGTTGATATGGGTGAATGACTCTAGTAGACTGCTAGCTAAGTGAGATGTATCGAGAGTGTCTCATTCAAAGGGACAAGGGAAAGGTGCATATGAGATGACCTTGTAAAAATACTATGACTATGCATAGACTCAGGTAAAATTTTGTGCTTTGAGGATGGCCTCATTCTTTGTTTAAGGCATGGTGGTGGTCACATCTTTGGCGATCAAGGGTACGAGGGATTTCAAAAAACAATCCAAGAAGAGTTTGTATTTGAATTCATTCTTACATAATCTATGTCATTGATGCCACTTATGGATGTGATCCATGATGTCAGGAAATCAATAAGAATTTCCAATCTTGTGTCATGACAGACTGGTATTCTGAAAAAAGTCAAGAACACATTAGCTAATGACACAAAGTTTGCGTGTGATCCTACTACTTATTTAATGTACCACCTAGTTGATGGTTCGGTAAGGGTTCTTTGAAATAACCCGAGCTGGATGAAATCATCTATAATGTTGTTAGATGGTCACCATAAGTGAAAGGTCATGATATGGTTGGTTGTGTTATCACACAAAGTGTCATTAGGGAAAATCCAACCATAATCAACAAATGTGAGACACAACTGGGAGTAAAGACCATTGTTACCTTAGCAATTATTCCCCTCATTTTAGCGATGAATGCTTCCACCACAAGGGAGGCTTCTTGGGTGACCTTGGGGGGATGGAGGTAGCAAGACAAGTGTTTAGAAATGGTCCCTCCTTTGGTCACTAGCTGAGAGGGCTTAGGGTTTGGAAAATGATGACTCTGGTAAAGGAAAGAGAGATGTTGATAAAAAACCTGCAAAGCCAACGTTAGAAAAACTATCCCAAAACCAAAGATCATGAAAATAAGCCCCTAAACACCAAGGGAAACAACAAGAAACCCCATTGTCCCAAAATTTGCAGCAGATTGTAAAATATACAAGCAAGAAGTATGTGTTAACAACTGCAATAAATTGTCGTCAAAATCAGCATTAAATAATGGCAAATGAAAGCTTGTAAGAAATAGACACTATTCCAATGATTAAATCATAATTTTGATGGTTGAAAGAACTGTAAAGTAAGTGTTATCATCAAATTTATATCATCCCTATATGGATGTAGAAAAAAAATTCTACAACAATAATTTTCCACCACAAAAATAAAAAATTAAATATGCCAAATTGTAGCCCTTAAAAAGTAGATTAATTTGCAATGCTCAAATACAAATTTATGTGGTGAAAACAAGAAGTAAACAAGATAAAGAGAGAGGGTTTTCTGCAGCCCTAATGGATGTAGCTAATTAGTTATTACATTAGCAAGAAATACTCCAAGAAATCAAGACGTTTTATCATGAAAATATAGCCTAGAGTATGAGCAATTTATCTAAAACTTTAGAGATCACAAGAGAGCAATTTTCATTTTTCTCAATGCAAAATTTTACTTTTTCCAATGTAACTAGTTCCTTGTCTATTCGAGAAAATGGAGTCACATCATCAAAAATAAGTTAAATGGCTAAGAATAGAGGACTTGAACATTGGAATTACACCCTTATAATCCAAGTCATCTCTCTAGACCAAGTTGTTTAGCTTACTAGTTGATGGGAAACTAGTTTTCTAAGCCCTAGGGGGATAGACCATCCTAACCCCAAGCCTTAAAAACCATAGAAAAAGAAGATATTCAAGGTGATATAACCTCCTAACCCTTGAATCAATCCTTTAATGTCTTCCTTGCACAAAAGATAAAATATTTAAGGAGGGGATAGACAATCCTAACCCTCCTAGAGTTCTACAAGCAAGTTGCATAAATTTACCATCAAACGCCACCAAACCTGGAAGAAAACATTTGAAGAAGATCTCCTAAGTCACAAAACAAGCTCTAATGATGAAAGAATCCATCTCCAAACAAAATTATCGCCCAAAAGACAAGTCACTAGCCAAGACTGCACAAGAAAAGAGGGATAGATTTTTTTGTGAGAGAAAGAGAACTCTCGCAATTGTCAAAATGAAAAATGACTTGTGTCTATTTATAGAGGAAACCAGAGTCTAATTTGTTCACATTTACAACTAAAACCTTAATTTTAAGTCAAAACAAGAGTTACAATGCTTAATTAGCAAATCGATTTGTTCTTTTCGCCCACATAGGCTACAAATGATGGAAAATAACAAAATAATGGCTTGCAAGTCCATAGATCTCTTCTCCAAGGTCGCACGTCTGAAGGTAAGCCTCCAAAGGCTAGGATGTCATGCTACAAATGAGTAAATATTGGGCATACGAAGGTGATGTTTTCTCTTTTCATGTTCACGTGACTCTTTCATGGGCTAAAAACGTCACCCAAGGTTCAACACTCAACACCCTAGGCCTCCAATGTGTGGGGCACAACATCTATCAAATGGGATTTCATGCCCCTATGAAGGACCAAGTGGTTTAGTTCCTTCATGAATGACTTCCATTAGGTATAGTCCCGCAAAGACAATCAAATATGCCCTCCAAGTGTCAACAAGTCATATGAATCATGCTAAGTAAGTCACATTTAATAAAAGAGTCACCCAAATAAGTGCATTAAATCCCTCCTTTTAAAATTAAAAAAATGTTCAAAGACCTTATAAACTTTTCCAGATTTAGGTATGGGAGGGGTGTCATGGTGCCCTATTGGATAGGTCAATCCCAGAGTCAAGGAATGTTTCCCAAGAAGACCCTCTCTAGATCATGTAATGAGTATGAGGTGGATTGGGAAAGACTCTTGGGCATGGGGTTATTGACATATCAAGGGTTCATATTGTCTCATTTATGGGTGCCTTTGTGGAGGGTGAGCTACATCCTTGAGTTTCCCTTCGTTTGCAATGCAATCTTTTTCCAAGCCCCATTTATTTTCATTTTAATTCTTTGTATTTCTTTCTCAAGTTCAAACATTGAGTGTTATGTGCAATGGAAATAAAAGAGCACCGTAAATTCATTCCCCTCTCAAACGAGACACTTCTTTAAAATTCCTTTATTCAGTGAGGCGTTTCAATGCACTCGAGGCTTTAGGGTGAGCATATAGAAGGGTAGGGCAAATATGGCACAATATTGTCTTTTTCATCCCTAGTGTCTCTACCACTATATTTTTTGATAGTGTCTTATCTTAGTTTTTTTATGTATGATGTCAGCTACAACACCTTTGGGCCTTTAGCCCCTTCTTCCCATGAAATGAGGTACACACACTTCTTGGGGTCAATGAACCTGAAAACCCAAAAGATGAGGAAATAGAGAGGAAGAAGTGTGAAAAGTGGTAAGTATGAGTGGGAATGGTATGATGACCCTTCAAGGAGACCCCCCAGTAGAAACCCTTTTCTCGAGGGTGACCAACTTACTAAGATGCCATGACAACCACCAAGGTGAAATCAGGAAAAATATATAATTTCCAAGAAAATGTTCCATAATCAAGAAATGACTCTTTGCAACATGCTTAAATGCCTTAAATATTAAAGTGACACTCACCATGAGACTAGACTTGTTACCTCATGAAGAAAGACCTGCTGTCTCCTGGGGCCTAACCAGTGTAGTAGATGTTACTCTGCTACTGACAATGCGTGGTAATGTGTGGTGGAGAGGAGGGGCTATGACTGCTCAATGTGGGATCTCATGGTCAATCTGACTCTTGACACTCCATTTATGCTACCTACAGGAATCAATACATCATCTCCTTAGTTTACCCCTAGGTTGGGGGGGTAACATGTTGGGTCTTCATCTACTCTTCCTTCAAACTTTGGAATATTTGAGGGGAGCTTGGTTGGTATGAGTGATCAAGTTGGGTCATGTAATATGGGGTCATTAGTGAGATTCATTGAATATGGGAGACTTAAACTAGCCATAAATGGTAAATTAGGAGTATGATATTTTGGTGGGGGTGGCAGTGGTGTCGGTGTTTCACTTGCCATTGGGATTGTTTGATGAGAACCTAAACATGATGGGGATGAGCTCCCTGAAGGAGATTCTAAGGTTAACAATATTATCAAGGATGATTCGATAATAGATGATCCCAACAATGTTGCACCCAATGGTGAGAGTGATGGGTTTGTTGATGGTATAACTGGAGAAACAATGAGACCAAGGAAGACTCACAACATTGGAGGAAGTCCCCTAAGTCATTGAGAATTTCGAGGAGACTAAGCATTCTCAATGGTTCCTAGTTGAGTCACCTATTTGTGATTCTCAAGTAGAGGGTTACTGGAATAGTGTTAATAAATGAATATCTAATCAAAGCAAATATATGAAAAAATGAAATAAATGTGCCTATGGTGAAGCAATGTTTTAATGTATTTCACTTTAAATCACAACATATGTTTTGATGTAGGGGGGAATTTTCACACAATGGTTTTGACAAAGAGAAAATCACATATCCGATGACTATGAAGTCCTTCCACTCAAATGTAACTAGCCCTATTAAAATGTCTCAATGGATGGGGTATGATTTCACTGAAGACAACAAGTGAAGGTGTGAAAGAGATAGTTATAGTGAAGGGAGTTGGGGGCATGTCCTGATGGAATCTGTGACATTTACCAAGGGCCAGCACTATCTGTCTCAAGTGAAAATGTAGCCCACAAATGCCACTTAGGTAGAAATACTAATTTGGGTCACTAAGATACATTTCTCAAGTCTGGGCAAGGGACTCTTAACATTGAAAAATCAAGGGTCATAGTCAAACAAGAGTTGGGTGGCTCAAGGATACTAGAAAAAAAAAACCTAACCTCGACATATGACCCAATGGGGAATCTCATTTCCTTGAATTTTTCACACTTGAAGTAAATGATATTCAAGTTCCCTAGGACAATTTATATGTTTCAAATGAGAAATGACTATGGGGAATTTTTTGGATACCTATCCCCACAATCCTAACCTAGACTATTATTTGTTTTTTGACCTACAGTGGAGGAATTAAGTCTATTGGATGCTTTTGTTGATTTATTTTTAGGGGGGGGGGGAACTAGAGTCATGACCAACAAATTTACTTAGTGGTGTGATAAATGAGGTATTTCAGACTTATCACCTTTTATGATTTACCAAAATTGCTTTATGGGATAAGGGTGAATATAATATTCGAGATAAAGAAGGCTCTTTAGGTCCTTTGTGTGTGTGCTTCACATGGAGAAACACCAATCTTTGAGATGAGAGTGCTTGAAAGTAAATTTGCAAAACTTTAAGAAATTTAAGGAATTCAATGACCTAAGAGTTTAAATTTTTGGTCAATCTGAAACTCTAATTGATTTTATGAGCATTTAAGTTAGTTTAAAATGGGACAAAAACCTTATATCCAAGGTTCTTTAATACACGAAACTTCAATATTGCGAAACTTAGACTACACCTAAAATATGGTCAAATTCAACCTCATTTTTTTCCTGAAAAATGGATATATTTGTTACAAGTTTAACTTGTTAGAATATAGAAGATTGTGTGCTCATTTTACCATTGACGATATCCTCATCATCCAACCATAGGCCAAAGCCACCCTCCGAGCACCTTAACCTTGATTGAGCATTACTCCGGAAGCAAACCCTAGGCTAGATATCCAAACAAGGTGTAGCACATCTTCCTTCAAGGATAGCGCACCAACAATAGTTGATCAGATAGTCCAAACCCTAGCCAAGAGATAGTCCAAGCCAACACCCAAGACTGGTTGTTGTAGCAGCTGCACCTATAGCTCTCTTCCACACGTGTGCACCAAAACTGGGAACTATAGTGCGCACCAGTTGCTCTCTGCAATTATGAGATGTGTCAAATGAGAACTGGTGCCCTGTATTTATAGTGGTTCTACCAGATTTGTTGGGGCCGAATTCTCCTTCTGGATATGTGTTTGTTCAATATATTATTATTATTTCTGGCCAACTTCTTCTCTTGGAGGCTAATAACCTAATATAAATTGTCTTCTTGAGCCGACAAGACTTCTAGGGTTATTAGCCAACTCATTAGGGTTTTCTCTTGCTTTTCAGAGTCTTCTATTCTGGTCAGGTTTACACATGGAGGTAAATACCTCCCACAACTACCATAATATTAACACTCCCTCCTAGCTAGGGAGGTATTAGGGGTAATGGTCTTGAGCACAAAACATACCATTTACCCGGTAGCATCAATATAGTCTTATAGACTATCTCATGACTGGATCATGAGCATCACCATCACCATCAGCTGCATCATCTCTCGAAACCATACTTCATCTGAGTAATTAGACATGATGATGGATAATTCACTCACACCATAGAGTGATACAAGAGCCATTCTTATAATCTAGAAGAGTAAATGTTTTGAACCATTTTCCGTCTGGAAAAATCTTTGTTCATCATTCATCTAGATGATGATTATCTCCAATAAATTGTTGATCATCTTCAAGGCAATTAGAATAAAAATAGAACACAACTGTGTCTATCCATAGTAGTACATAACTACAGTCCATTGGTACACTACCACACCAAGTAACACACAAGTACTTGATCAACAATGTATAGTCATGAGCAGTGGAACATATCCACCACAATAGTCTTTATCTACTGTCATACAGTCTTCATAACAAACATCTGATAGCAACCTGCATAGAAACAATGTTATGATATAAACTAAATTATCTGGGCCAATATTTCACTCACATCTGTGAGCTCTGAAAGAATATCTTCCTCATGAACAGTGGAACATATCCACCACAGCAGTCTACATCTACTGTCATATAGTCTTCATAACAAACATCTAATAGCAACCTACACATAAATAGTGTTATGATATAAACTGAATCATTTGGGCCAATATTTCACTCACATCTGTGAGCTCCAAAAGAATATCTGCCTTAGAGTAGAATAATGAGATATCTGGACTATTCTTCTCAAGCAAGGAAGAATAACTATCCTGTCTTCTGAACCTGGACCATTCCCCACCCTGGTCCATTCTTCCTACACTAATCAAAGTGCACCTTGGAGAGAATGTATAACCCTAAGGAATGCTGAGTCTGGACCATTCCCCACCCTGGGCCATTCCTCCTACACTAATCAAAGTGCACCCTAGAGAGAATGTATAAACCCTAAGGAATGTCTGTCCCTGATTGTTGAGCCTGGACCATTCCCCACCCTGGGCCATTCCTCCTACACTAATCAAAGTGCACCTTGGAGAGAATGTATAAACCCTAAGGAATGACTGTCCGGACCATTTCCTCTATTAACCACAAGAGGAAAATACTGTCCTGCATCAACCTCCAAAACAGACCATTCCTCATGTTAACCACAATGAGAAATCGTTGTCCGGCGAGGCGGGCTAGTCTTCTTGAGTAACCCTCAGGAAGAGAGACTGCCCTAGACCACTCCCCATGTCAACCACAATGGGAATTCGTTGTCTATGATACATCATCAATCAGACTACTTCCCATGTTAACCACAATGGGAAGTGACTGTCTGTTAGAAGTCTCAATCCACTTTCCGAACAGGAAAGCATCTATCCAAGATGGACTATTTTTCAAATTTAAAGATGAATGTCTTCAATAATGTTTTTTAGTGCTCCCTCCTAACTTGGAGAGTCATTTCTTCCTTTTTCAATAAGAAGGAAGTTATTTCCACAAGCTCTAGCTTGAGTACGCAAATTCTTTCATCTTGGATAGAGGCTTTACCAAAATGTCTACTTTTCTGCTCATCTGTGGAGATATGTATTGGAGAATCATTTTCCCCTTTCTGGACTTCATCATGGATAATGTAATGCTTGATTTCAAATGTACTTTAGTCTGAAACACTGTGAAGGCTTTATGTAAATCTAAACAATAGAGTATATCATAGTTGGAAAACTGGAACATATCTATGTGGCACTTCTTCTGTCATCATGAGATCTGATCTACTGAGTAGTCATCTTGATGTTATAGGAAATCTTCACCATGCTTCTGCTCTGCACTGGAGGTTCTCCACCAAGTTATCTTCTTCTATATTCATATAGGAGTCTCTTTCTGGTATGCCTCAAGGTCTTAAGATTGCTCTTCATATGCTCTTTATTCAATTTCTTTGGAGAACATTCTTTGCATTCATCTGATGTAGAATTCCGACTCATGGATGTTGCGGATGATATAATGACTTATGTAGAGATAAGTCTGGTTTACTGGAACAAGTAATCATCATAGTCTTCTCCCTCCATCTAGGAGAACCTCTAGTTCTAGGTCTCGTAATGCTTTAGTTCATAAGTCTTCGATACACGTGCTCTTTATCACAACTTTCAGTTCTTCTGCTTGATTGCTTTTAGTGAATTCATATCAGGCTGGTAATCTTTTGATTCTTAATATTATGACTGGTTGTTCTGGATTTTCTTTCTTTCTTGGAATCTTCATGTTTTTCTTTAGCTCTTGGGTCCATGGAGTTTCTTATATATTCCATGCCCTAGAGATTCCACTTCTTCCTTTCATTATAGGATCACGGATCTGTATGGACAACCATGAATACTTTAAGGCTTCTCTTCGAAGAAGTCTTCTTTTGTGGTTGAACTGAACACGTACTGTCTTTCATGACTGTTACCATGGATATATATTTCATCATCTTCAATGGATCATATGATTAGCTCCTTCCTAATCCTTGCTTCATGTATAAGTGCATATAATCGGCTCCCTCTGTCTAACAGAGTCCATGCTTCCATCTGTATCCTTATTGTCTTCTGCAATATATAATTTGCTCTCTTGTCTTAATAGAGTCCATGCTTCCATCTGCATCTTTATTGTTTTCTACAATATCTAATTTGCTTCTCTTGTCTAACAGAGTTCACGCTTCCATCTTGTTGTTTTCTACAAAACGTCATAAATCTTTTTCCAATTTCCTCTTGATTGTTGACTTCTTTCTGTCTTTGCTTCTTCTAAGTCTCTTCATGATTGATTTGGCTTATCTTGCAATAACTTCCACATGATTTGTATTTCATTCTTTCATGTGTATTATCTAATGATATCTCCTTTCATCTTGTTTGTTCTTCCATAGGTATAGTTCTTCTTGGATCACATTATCTTCCAAGAGATAGATATACAAGATATGTATAGAGATGATGCAAACAAGACGTGTATAGAGATGATGCAAACAAGAAATAAGAAGAGTGTTGTTACCTTTTAGAAGAAGAAGTCTCTTCCATCCTGCTTAGTCTTCTTTGTAGGTTCCTTTTATTCAGCAATCGATGCTTCATGTTTCTCCTTCCTTTTCTTTAGTTCGGGACAATGATTCTTGTAGTGACCATACTTTTGATAGTTGAAGCATTGCACTTTTGAAATGTCTTTCTCTTGATTTGGCTTCCTCCTTGAACCAAACTTCCTTTTATTCCTAAAGTTCTTGAATCTTGCTGTGAAAGCTTGATCGTCATACTTCTTTTGGGGTTTCTCTTTTGTATTGATCATTGATTCTTCTTGAGCACAACAATTCCAAAGTTATTCAAATGACGGGTACTCCTTCCTTGTGTTCATGCTTACGGAAAATGCATCCCATGTCTTGGGAAGACCATTGAGTACTATGTTCACCAATTCCTTTTCTGAAGTGATCTCTTCAATATCTTGTAGTTGATCTCTTCACTGGGAGATCCTTACAAAGTATGATGTTATGATGTCATCCTCATTCATCTTCATGTCATGGAGCTCATTCTTTAGACTCATAACTTGTCCAATGTTTCTGACTGAGAAGAGATTTGTTAGGGCATCGTACATCTTCTTTGATGAGTCAAGATGGGAGATGTAGGGTATCAAGTGGTCTTTTATAGAATCCACTATGATACTCATGGCATTGATGTCAACATCTTTGAACTTCTCCATAGCTGCAACGTTCTGTGGTTCCTTCTCTTTTCCTTCTTCAAACTCTAGCTTCATGATCTTTCCTTTCACAATATCCAACACTTTATTCTTGGCAAGGATGAGGTCAATCCTTGTCTTCCATGCTCTAAAGTTAGAGGCTCCATATAACTTGTTCTCAGACTTCATAGAGTTAGTCATGGCTTGCTTGACTTGGTCAAACCCTAGATTTGACCAGAAATTCAAACTTCACGTCTTGGCTTGCTGAGAGTATCAGGATATGCGCTAGGCTAGGGCGCACTGATATGTCTGGATATTAGGTCAATCTCTTCACTTAAGGTGCCTCAATGAGAGGATTAGGGTTTCTACAACTGCTCCTGCTAGTAGCCCTAGTGGCAGTGTCTTGGGAGTTGCTTCTGCTAGTAACCCTAGCGACAGTTCCTCGGTGAGCTCAATATCCTAGAAGCTATGTTTCCTTCCAACGTTTAGACTAAATGAAGGAGGTGTGGGCCCATAACCTGTTAGAATATAGAATATTGTGTGCTCATTTTACCATTGACGATACCCTCGTCACCCAACCATAGGCTGAAGCCACCCTCTGAGCACCTTAACCTTGACTGAGAATTACTCTGGAAGCAAACCCTAGGCTAGATAGCCAAACAAGGTGTAGCGCATCTTCCTCCAAGGATAGCGCACCAACAATAGCTGATCAGATAGTCCAAGCCCTAGCCAAGAGATAGTCCAAGCCAACACCCAAGACTGGTTGTTGTAGCAGCTACACCTGCAGCTCTCTTCCACACGTGCGCACCAAAACTGGGAACTACAGTGCACACCAGTTGCTCTCTGCAATTCTAAGATGTGTCAAATGAGAACTGTCACCCTGTATTTATAGTGGTTATGCCAGATTTGCTGGGGCCAACTTCTCCTTCTGGATATGTGTCTGTTCAGTATATTATTATTATTTCTGGCTGACTTCTTCTCTTGGAGGCTAATAACCTAATATAAATTATCTTTTTGAGCCGACAAGACTTCTAGGGTTATTAACCAAGTCATTAGGGTTTTCTCTTGCTTTCCGGAGTCTTCTATTCTCGTCAGGTTTACACATGGAGGTAAATACCTCCCGCAACTACCATAATATTAACATAACTTATTCAACAAATATATCCATTACAAGTTTAACCTATTCTTATGTTTTATAAGAAAAAATACAAGTCATGGAGAGAGATTTTAGGATCTCCCCCAAACCTCTCTCGAAAACTCTTAAAACACTCTGGAAACCTTTATATCCCTCATGTAGAGTGGACTTAAAACATAAGCAAGATAGGTAGAGTTCACAAACAAAATTGAGTTTTAAAGGAAATAATTGAAGAGGCCTTTAGCATCATATGAACCCTCCTCCCATGCCTCTTAAAACCATCACAAAATATATGGGATTACAACACGTGCATGGTGGAATATTTTTTTGGAGGTCACAAGAAAATGGCATATGATGTGAGACATAATTTCCAGTTTTGAAAATGTAAACGTCATGCAAAATGAGATCCATGAATGTGATAGAGGGTGATGTCATGGAAATGCTTGAGATGGGTAAGTTGGCTTGATTTCAGGAGATGACTCTAAGTATGTAGGTTTTTAACATTATTTGTCACAATGATGGATGGAGTTCCTTCTCGAAACGTTGAACATTTCAAAACTTGCAACACAATTTTTATCCAAAAAGTTTTATAACATTCAAGAGATGAAGTTATAAAGTATTTTTCAAAACCATATCAAAGGATTTTTATAAAGTAGTTTTATATTGCATTTTCATCGAGTAATGTGTTATAAAGAGGTTAGCATCTCAAAACTATTACATTCCAAATGAATGCTACAATCAAGCACGAGAGAAAGCTATAGATGTACAATAGCAAAGTTATTTCATTTGAGAATATGGGAAAGTAGTGAACTTGGAAAGCTTCTACCTAAGAAATTGCTTGCATGTACAAGAAGTAAAGGGAGGATAAAATCATCAAACTTTCAATAGATTTCATGTAATATAAGTGTGAGTTAAATATTGATTAGTTGGAGAGTTATGAATTTGGTTATCAAGTTATAGAGTTCATTGCCAAAACAGTGCAAAAATTGCATGTTCGTATACAATATCCACGACACTATTGACAACATTATTCACGGATTTTATTTTCTAGGGATTTGTTGAGTGAATTCATGAGGTAGAAAAAGAGAAAATAAGTAGAAAATAGGAGCAATATGTTTGGAGAGTCTCTTTAGTTTTGTGGATCATAGAACAATAACATCAAATAATCCTTTGTGAAGAATATATATATATATATATATATATATATATATATATATATATATATCAAACTACTAGATTTGCCACTTAGGCATAGCGTTTGTATTTCCACTTTTGAGAAGTTATTCATTTTAATCCACATATTTTTCTTCTACTTACTCCATAATCTACGAGTTCATCATTTTGTATAAGCCTAGATATATAATATACATAAACATCTTTATTCATTTAACATTTATGAGCAGCGCCTTAAGAATTTTCGCTATGCTTTAATAAATGGAGATTTACAACTATGTTTGAGTTGCTCATGACTATGTGTTATGTTTGAGTCCCTAACTATTGGATTCATTTTATAATTCCCATTGCATTTGGTTTATCTATTTATTATGTAAATGAGATTGTGTAATCTTCCCTCTAGAACTAATGAGATTTTGTTTCTTTTAAATATTTAACATATATTTTAAATTCATGTGTTTTAATGTCTAGATAAAGGTGTCCAATGGAAAGAATAAAGAATATTGAGTGATTTTTTTTTATCATGTGTATTTAGAGTGAGCGTTCTCATATTTTTAAAATATTAAAGCTATTTAGTGACAACATTTTGAAGATAACCTTAAGAATATTTGAGGGTTTCCCTTTTGTCTTGTGGACTCTTCCATTTAAACTTAAAGCAAGGATGTTTTCACCTCTAGTGAATGTCTTAGCATCGTTCTTAGGAGAATATTATTGGGGATAACATCCAAAGTGGCATTGTTGTTGGGGAGAGTATTTATTCCTTGGTAAATGAAAAAGAAAGCATTATTTATCTCTTTAGGTGAAGGGAGATGAGCCTCTACCAAAAGCAAATGACGTTGGGAGTTTTGATCCAAATCCAAATAGGCAATGAAATTTACCTAGCAATTCCACATTGATTGTATCCAGATTTTTCCAAGATGAATTATGACATTCTTTCCTTGTTTAAATAGATTGATTGGTTTGAAGAATGGTGTAGTGGAACATTAGGACATATACACATACTCATGCATGGTATCAAAGAGATCAAACAAAATCAATAGTATGATGCATTGATATGACATATTCTCTTCTCATGACATAGGTGCACTAAATTAATAGATGGATAGATGCTTGTTATCCTCTTGAAGGTGGTGATCCTTTGCCAGTGTGATTTTGAATATTTAGATAAGAATTGTGACGAGGACTTTGTTGCATACGACAAGTATCACGAGAATGCAACACCTTCTTCTCCATATGTATGGTATATGATGTTGATTCTTGCTAAAACAATATTTCTTCTACTTTCTTTCATTTTCCCCATATGAAAAAAACAAAGGAGGGTTATGTTCAATATCGTGAAGAAGATCCTCTTTACGATATCAAAGATGAATAAGGGACAAATCACATCATTGGATGTCCCTTAGGTATTGATTTTTATTGTCCCCAAATATTGTTAAGCATGCTTCTAAGAGGGTTTTTGAAGAAGATTAATATATACACGTAATTCTTACTAATGTTAATTTTTCAACATTGCACTCCCAGAATGAACATTTCGATGAAGTAGATCACTATCCAAAAATCATAAGTACTCTTCCTACAAAATTAGAATTGGATGGTGCATCCATAGATCCTCGTTCTCTTCCCTTCTATGACACTAATTCTTATAATCATGAAGAATGGGAGTTGGACATCATTTGTTTTCCCTTCTCAAAGTGATTTTCAACAAGATATCAAGCGCAAGTTTGGTCTTCATCATCACCTCTTGTATTCAAATTCATTGGTATGTTTTCAAGACATACATGTCGAGAATGAGACATTTGAGGAACTAGGAATATTGGCATGCCTTGACTATGAAGTGGAACAAGTAGTCACCATCATTCAAAAATAGCAAAGTCAACTTGGGTAAAGGATAAAATTTATCCCTTATACTTTCATTTACATGCCTCATTCCTATGTTTTTATAGATCCTATAGATTCATGGATGGAGTTTGTGTTCATCAAGTCATTCAATTGTCTTCGTCCTTTCAAGGAATTTGTAGGAAATGAATATGGTTTCCTAGCCAAGTCTATATTGTAGACATTCATACCTTGATATTCCTTTGCAATGAAATGCAAATTTAACGCTCATACCCTTATTAACTAGCTTGATTGGTTGTGTTGGTAATTCCACATGACTTAGTCAATTTGCATTTGTGGGGTTAGGTTAGGTAGGTAATTTTCCTCCACTTTGATTAGGATAGTTTTCAATTTGTAATTGCTTTGGGTTTTCCATGTTACTATGACATTTGTTTCATTTTAGTTTAACACTTGCTCATCATAAGATTCTGTCACGTGACACATTTTAAGAAGAAAGAATAAAAGAGGAAGACAGTTGACTCCATAGCACAATAGACCGGGCATTGGTCTACATCAACTTAGAGATCTATGGTTCTCACCGACTTCACAAGGAAGCCATGTCTCTGAGAAGAGATTTGAATGTTGTAGCAAAATGAAGCAACCTACAAATTGACATGGGGTCACACATGCGGCATGAAGAAGGGTTAGAGATTTTGTACATGTGTTCTCATCAATGTTGAGCATTAATTAGTGGTTAGAATATGAAATTGGGCTCAAATGCTACAACTTTCCTTCTTTATGAAACATTGCCTAAGAATGATACCTCTGTCAATAAAATGGATGTCAAATAAGTGGAACAAGATGATATGCATCAATTATCTACAAGTCCCTTTGCATCAACTTCACCAAGAATATAATGGAATGTAGAATTGAGTTTAAATGCGAGAGTTATGATGTAATTCCTCTAAAAACCTCTAGAATGGCTCTTAATTAAATTTAATACTTATTTATTCAATTATCTACAAGTCCCTTTGCATCAACTTCACCAAGAATATAATGGAATGTAGAATTGAGTTTAAATGTGAGAGTTATGATGTAATTCCTCTAAAAACCTCTAGAATGGCTCTTAATTAAATTTAATACTTATTTATTAAGTGGAAATGGTGGCTTAAATTTTTTATTATAAAAATAGTTTTTTTTTTTTTAAAGTTAATTTATAAAAAAAAGCTTTTATCACAAGAACCCTCCTCCGGTTCCTCTTAAAACCTTGCCAAAATGCATGAGATTACAATACGTGCATGGTTAAAAAAATTTTGGAGCTTCTAAGAAAATGGAATATGATGTGGAGACATAATTTCAAGTTTTGACAAAAGTTAAAAGGTGCAATCAATGAAATGCATGACGGTAATGTCGTGAATTGTGTGGCCACTTGAGTTGGGTAAGTTCACGTGAGTTCATAAGATGATGTTGTAAAGTTATATGAAGTAGTTTCATACCATACATACATTTTCAATAATAGGTCACCATTTCGAATTTCTATGCCACATTCAAGAGGATAGTTATCTTGGGAAGCGTCTACCCAACTAATTCAAAGAAATTGGTATTATCACTGAGAAATTATTTGTATGCAATAGTAGTAAAGGGAGAATAAAATCAATGGATTTCACTTAACATAAGTAGTAAAGGGAGAATAAAATCAATGGATTTCACTTAACATAAGTGTGGGATGTCAGATTAGTTAGAGAGCTATGAATTTAGTTAGCAACTTACATTCATCACTATTAAATTAGTTTAAGATTTTTATGTTCATGCTCACTATTTATGTTATTATTGGATAATATATTATTTTATAGATATTTGGAGGGTGAAATCATGGGGCAATAGGAAAGAAAAGAGAAGATTGGAATTTTTGGAGAGTTTTTCCAATTTTGCATATCATAGAGAAATAGCATTAGGAAAATGTTAAACTAATCTCAAATATCTGAAAAATGTTAAACTGTTCAAAATCATATGGAAACTAAAACCTAACTCCGCTACTAGAATGATGATCTTAATGTACCTGTTATTTTCAAAAGTGGTGGAAACCCTAATTTTGACTTTTCTTTGAATGACATGGAATTTTGTCCAAGTGATGCTCACCATAAAGGTTTTCCAAAAATATGAGCAATTTCTGAAATTAAAAAACCCTAATTTGACTTAATTTTCAAATCCTTAAATCATCAAAATTGACACATACGATGTCAACCATAAACTGTCCTTAGAAACACCATTAATTTCGAAAAAACCATAAACCGTAATATCACTAAACTTGAAGGAGAAGCATATCTCCATAAAGGTTATATAGATATATGATTAGATTCCAAAAATATGAATTTTCTTAAAAATAAAAAATAAAATCCCAAGATAATAAATCTTGGAAATTTGAAATTATCCTTTTGAAATTTCCTCTTTCTCATGTACTAAACACAACATGTCATATACATGCATGGGAAGCCTACTGGAAATAGAATTTATCTTTAAAAATGTCTAAATTGGAGCACTCAATATAGCATCCCCTGATATCACTCTAACAATCTCTTAAACCAGAACTCGGTTTGATTTCAAACATCAAGACCAAAAATGATGTACTTGTTAATGACAGGTTTCTTCAGAGGGTGACACAACAAACTTGATTAGGTGATTGGTTACCTAATCTACCAACAATTTAACCCCATTGCAATTTCAAAAGAGAAAAAACAGAATAAAACTTTTGTATTCACTTTGAGAGTTATACCTCAACACAAAGCTCCAATAATCCTCCCACAATAGTCATGCACAAAAGAGATCCAACACAACACCTCTACCTTCCAAGCATATATTGAAATCAAATTCCTAACTACTTAGTAAGTAAAACATTCATATCAAGATAAAATTAATCATAAAGGAAAATCCAAATCAAATACATGAATCAAAACACTAGATTTAAAAGGGGAAAATAAAACATTTTTATTGAATGGAGAAAGATCTTGTAAAAGTTACCTTGTTGTGTATTGGTGTGATCCTTCATGTTCCAAGACTTTAAGGTGAGTCCTCTTCTTCACTTTAAAGAGTGATCTCTTGGTCTTTACGTTGAGTGCACTGTAAAATTGCATTCACCAAAAGATGCTTAATGGATACTCCAAGTCTTTCTTTTATTCACTTCAAAGAGTGATCTCTTGGTCTTTAYGCTGAGTGCACTGTAAAATTGCATTCACCAAAAGATGCTTAATGGATACTCCAAGTCTTTCTTTTCTTCACTTCAAAGAGTGATCTCTTGGTCTTTACGTTGAGTGCACTGTAAAATTGCATTCACARAAAAATGCTTAATAGATACTCCAAGTCTTTCTTTTCTTCACTTCAAAGAGTGATCTCTTGATCTTTACACTGAGTGCACTGTAAAATTCCATTCACCAAAAAATACTTAATAGATACTCCAAATCTTGCTTTTATAAAGTTTGAGAAGTTTTTTTTTTTTTTTTTTTTAAATGTGAGTCCATCTTATTCTTATATAGATGTCTAAATTTGAAAATCTTTATAAATGTGACTTTCCATGTTTCATCGTAGAGTTTCTCGAAAGAGTGGCTTCCCATATTTTATTGGAGCTATTCTCCAAAGAGAGTGACTCTCCATGTTGACATTTTCAAGGATGTGCATTAATAATGGATTTTGTATCTCATTATGTGCACATTTAAATGGCAATGTGGAGCACAACATCAAAATCAAAGTGAATTAATATTATTTTAAGGTGTGTGTAACTTAATTTTTTTTTTTCCAAGTCTATATGGTGTGTTTTTGAATGTCAACACAAAGTGTCTTATAGTTGTTAGATACTCGATCGTAAGGATTATAGTGTATTGTAAATATTATTATTATTAGTTTAGGATAAATATGAAGAGTTGTAGGTGAATAAGAATAATGATAGAAATCAAGAAATCGATGGTTGTGGTAGCAGGATTGTTCTTTAAGCAGTAGTCTAAACGTTCTACCTTTTGGATGTTTTCTGGTAACTTTTTTTGTTTGATTTTGCCCAAAATCCGGGGATGAATGGTTGGATCTGCAAATTTGAGTGGCTAAGTTTGTATAATTCGAGTGTCCCACGGGTTTTTCAGCAGGCTGAATCCATTTATGCATTCAGAAATGCAATTTAAACAACAAAAAATAGCGATTTTATCCAAATTTACTTCGTTGGAATCTGACCAAAAAAACCCAAAAAATAAAACGTTTAGCAACGCGGTTGTTTAATTGCCTTTTTCCAAAAGGTTCTTATTTCTCTCTCTAACCCTTAACATTACCAATGAACTTGTATACTGAGTGTTTCACCTTGTGAGGCCATACGCAACTGTTACAAGCAGTTGGCATCTGGAGAATTCCAATTGAGCACTAAAAATTCGCCCATATCTATTGTCTTTTGGAAGTGGATTCCGGGATAGGGACCAAGTTTGTTTGGAACTTCATCACATCAACATTTAATGCAGCATCAAAACGGAGGGACGCAATCAATAAAGACATGACCTGTGAGACAAGTCAGTTCATATTCGTGTATGTCGGACATTCAATGTCCGAAGAATGACAACAAATGTCATAAATCGCTTCATTGTCAAGGAGAACGATCACATCGGTGTGTTCTAGAAGAGAGCGCGTAGAGAGACCATTGCCGTGGATTCAGTCGACCCAGAGATGATAGTTGTTGCGTGGGGTTTGTCCTGGCACTTGGGATTCACATTTGTTCCAATAAGCTAGAGACTTGATACCTCTCAGGTTCACTCGAGGCTGGGATACTATTGTAAGCAGGCACGACTGTTGAGTATTCACTGGAGTGGCTGGGTTGGACTCTTGTTGAAATCCTTGATGGATTCCATGTGCATCAGAGAAATTGCTTGCTTGTTTTTGGACCATTGTTGTCTGTGCTTTGGTGGAAAATATTCTTCTCACTTCAGCTATTCTTTAGGGTAGTCTATTTGAACTCTTTGCGTGCCATCCAAGATTTCGGAGCTACAGAAGGGATTTTGTTTATGAAAGTGCATTTTCTTGTTTCAATTGTTGGGGCAGTGCATAGTGGCAAAGAAAATTATCTAGAATGGTCAAGAAAGATCGAGCATACTTTTATCTTCAAGGATATTTAGGATGACATTTGTGATATAGATACTTCACTTATGAAACCTTCAGTGGATAAAGAGATTTTATATGGACAAATGAAGATAATAAAGCATATGCCTTGATTGTTGCTTCTATAAGTGAAAAGGTGAGTCATCACATCAAATCTATTAAAGATTATTGGTGTGTTTTGAAGCAGTGGAAAGATTTAATTGGAGAAAATTCAATCACTATTAAATCTCTTCACCTTAGAGTTGAAAGATAATGATCCTATGGCTTTAGCATCCTAAATTAAAACCATCATGCACAACATTGATGCTACTAGAGTGAAGATATATGTTTCTCTCACGACCTTCATCAAGGTTCTCTACCCCATATATTCTCACTATCTTGCATCACTTCAATCTAGTGGCCAATTAAAGTCTCTCAATTTTGTCTATTTCATGAAGAAAATTGCAAAATGTGAGAAAGATTTTGAGAAGAAAATAATTCAACCCACTAGAGAGATTATGTGCCTTGCTAAAAAAGGGAAGAATCAATCACATAATTCTTCTAGAGGAGAAGGTAGTAAGAGAGAAAATGGAAAGAGGTATTTCATAAGCAAAGGCAAGGGGTAGGCATAACCAATATGAGAGATATAATCTTTACTATTGTTCGTTGTGGAAAGAATGGACATGATGCAAAGACATATAAGACACCATGGGAGAAGATCAAAGAAAAGTAGGGATAAAAGGAAGAAAAAGATAAAGCTCCTGAATCTGCTCATTTTGTTATTGTTCATTGCAATATTGGTATAAATGAAGATTTGTTCAAAACTTCATTTGCTTCTTGGAGAGATGCATGGTTACTTGACATTGATGCTACTTGCCACATAACTTATTAGAGAGATTTCTTTGAGGAATTGGATGATAATGTAGAGAGTGCAATATACTTTGCAGATATATCCAGTCACAAACTTATCAAAATTGACATCATCAGGCTCAAATTGCCTAGATTCCCAAATTTTATTTTGCACAATGTTCTCTATCTTCTTGAGTTGTAGAGGAACTTGTCGTCTCTTGTGCACATTCGAAAAAAAAGGCCATATAATTCACATGTTTGATGGAAAAGTTGAAATAAGGAGGTCTTTCGACAATATGGTCATCACAATAGGATGGGAGGATGAGAGATTGGTGAAGTTGAAAGGGACATCTGCATGGGCACATAATTTTCCATACCTCTCTCACCATGATGAAGGTACATTGTCATCTAGTCTCTTGTGGCATGCTAGATTTGGGCACATTAATTATGATAGTCTTTGTATGTTGAAGAAAAATGGTGTTTCTAGTTTGTCTACCATTCCAAGGAATTGAAGTAATGTGATGCATGTATCCTTGGTAAACATAGAAAACAACCTTTTCATGATTCCACTTCGAGAATGTAGAAAACTAGAGTTGATACACTCTGATTTGTGTGGCCCCATGCCCATTGTATATCCTTTTGGTCATAAATATATCATGAAGTTTATTCATGATTACACTAGGATGTGTTGGGTTTATTTGTTGAAACATAGATCTCAAGCATTTGAAACATTTAAAAGTTTTCATGTATGGATTGAAAATTAAGCACAATCTAGTATTGGCACTCTTCATATTGATAATGGAGGGGAATATGCTTCTAATCAGTATGGAATCTATCTTCTCCAACATGGGATTAAGCATCAAACCATTGTTCCATACAATCCTTAACAAAATTGTGTAGTATAAAGAATGAACAAGAAAATCTTGAATATGGTACATTCCATGCTATTTTTTTAGAATGTGAGGTTGATGTTTTGGGGTGATGCAGTTCTTTGTGCAGTGTATTTGAGAAACAAAAGTCCATCTCATGCTCTTGGGAACAACATTCCTTGTGAAATGTGGTATGACCACATTCCTTTGATGAAGCATCTCAGGGTTTTTGGTTCTGTTGTTCCCGAGTTTATGTTTTAAGGCTCTAAAACATACCGTCAAGGCATCCAGAAAAGGTTTTTATGATAATGCTTTAAAATAAAGAAACAAAGAAAGACTATATCAAATTCAGTTTCTCAACTGTCTCTGTCTTGCTTCTCGTTGCTCTTGGATGATTATATCACGTTCAATTGCAGCCCACGATCTTTCTAACTCGGCCCTATTTGTTGCAGTTTGTAGGATAGTGTTAAATAAGATTAGGGCAATGCTGGTTTGATCCTGTAGACCAGGTTCTACGTTAGGTTGTCTGCCGTTAGGAACTGACATGGGTGATAGAATTTTAAATGTTTGTAAAAGGTTTTTTTTTATAGATTAGTTACTTCAGACTTTCAGAGATGATATTAATGAAACAACTTTAAAATCTAAAAAAGTAATGTAAAAACACAAACAAGGCCGTTTCCTGGTTTTGTGACAATTTTGAAATTGTAAACAATGAAACACAACACAGATAAATATAAGGATTTTATCTGGAAAGAATCTTATATTTCAATTAACAATAATGAAAGAGTAACAGGATTTCTAACAAAGAGAAATATTAAGGAATAGAAGGTTTACAGGTCTTAAAATTACTAAAATAATCTCAGAGGAAAAACTGTAATACATTCAATATCCAAACCAATCTGAAACAATAAACAACAATGCATATAACATCAAATTGATTTACTTGCTAGAAACACACATTAAGAGGAAGATTTAACAAATCATGATAAACAGGGGAAGAAACATAGTCACGAAATTGCAGGATCCAAAATCTTGTTGCGGTTTATATTCCGATGAACTTCAAAGTTGATATTACAAAAATTGGCCTTCTCCAAAATTTCTGAAGCCCTCTTTCAGCCTCCTGAAATTATATTTATACATTTCTATCAAAGTCTTTTGTTGGTAACTAACCAACTTCCTAATATAAAGGTTGCATAAACTAATGTCAACCGTTTACAATTTATTTCGAAATTCTAAAATAAAAATATTTACAAAGTTTTAAATTTGAGTTGAAGAACTTTCTTTATCTTCTTCAACTTCTTGAACATATTTTCCTAAAAAGTTCACCAAGACCTTAGGAGCCTCAGGTACTTCATTTGCTTCAAAAGAGAAAAAACTTTTTTGTAGGCCTGGCAACTGGATTGCAATTGTTTTCTCTATGAACTAAACTTTTTCCAACTTTGAACTTGAAGCTATCATCCACTTCTCTATTTCTGCAATATTGACCATTTTGATATTTGAGATTTCTATTTTCTTTTCTTCAAGTTCTTCTTTTGATTTCAATTGATACCTGGTAATGTTGACTTCACCTAATAACTCGGAAAAGCTATCTGTCCCGATATTTACTGAATCTTTTTCAATAAGATCAAAGATCCTTTGACAATCTTCATTGATTCCCTTTGTAATTCTTTTATATTCTTCCAATTTTGTTTCCCAAACCTTTATCATTATATCTCCTTTTAACTGCTCCGAAATGGATAGTTCCTGTGATTTTCTAGTTTCTTCTTTTTGTAAAGAAGTTATTATCTTTTGGAAATAATTCCTTGCTACTTTAGTTTCTCTTTCTTTTTGCACTACCTTTTCCATAGGCCTCTTAGATTCTTGAAAATAATTTTGGATGATTTCCATATTACAGCATATCGTCTGTTCTTCTTCTTCAATGTTTGCATATATCTCAAATGCTTTAGTCTTGAAATGTTCCATTTCAATCACTTGATTAGTAATTGAAATGATTTTATCTTGCAGAGATTTATTTTCATCGCTCAGCTTCTGCACTTGTTCTTGGGTAACCTGTATCATATGTTTTGCCTCGGTCAAGTTTTCATTTAACTTTTGGATGTCTTGTATGTCTTTGAGTCTAGCTTGTTTTAGACCTTTTTGTATTCCCCAGCCAATAATTTTTTCATTTTCCTTTAATCTGTCCTATAGCTGCAATATTTCTCGATCCTTTTGCTCTAACATCGTGGTTAGATTTCCTACAGAATACATATTGGCTGATGCTATAGCACCCATGGTTCCTGATAGCTCTGTAGCGAATTCTCCTTCATTTAGTTTCTTTCCATCAATGATAATTTTATGTTTTTTGATAATTTTTTCTCCTACAGGATGTAATTCCTGTTTCAAGACAGCTCTTCGTTTTTTACTGAAAAAATAATCAGATGAAGGAATTTCATCTCTGGTGATTGGCTCTAAGTCACTTACGTATAGAAATCCTTCATGAGGGGTTCCGAAAGTAGCCTGCAGTGGGGTCAATGCTGTAATGGGACTGCCAAGTTCCTTTGAAACTGTTCCTCCAACATTTTCTGGAATATCATCAAGAATTATTGGACTTGTTTCTATTCCTTTTCCCTTTTCTGTCTGTGTTTATTTGGTCTGAGAACCTTCTGTATTCTGAGAAGGTATTTCATAATCTTTCAATTTATCTTTGTCACTTGAATTATACTGAATGATGGTTTCAAACCCCAGAGGAGTTGTTTCTTTCTCTTGCACTGATGTTGACATTTCGCCTTGTAAAATCTTTGGCAGACATTGTCGTCTATTTCTTTGAAAAGATGCAAACCCCACCTGTGCATCAGGTGACAAGGTTTGCACTCTGCTCTGAACTTCCTCATAAGATTTAGTATTTCTAAAAATATCATCATAAACTGAAACTTCATGGTCATATGCTTTCAACCCACATTGTGTGAAATGCTGACTGATTATTTGGTATGGGTCGTGTTTCCTGTGCTCTATATCTGCTAATTTCACTTCATTCATCGATTCGGCTTCTGCTTTAGAATGGCCTATGTTTAATAAAACAAATTTTCCTAGATAAACAAGAAAATATGGCCATGCCTTTTTCTGCTGAGCTTTTAATTCTAGCCCAATACCACCATTTACTAGCTGATAAGCCACTTCTCTGCATATTAACCTGTCTGGTAATATTTTTGGGAGTGCATGAGGTGGAATAGAACAGCCATAAACCCTAACATAGGAGAAGTTTTCTTCAATGAACCAATCAACAACTGACTTGAGATTTTCTATGATGGTATGTGAAATACGAGGAGGTTCGCAACCAAAGAATATTTTGTGCAGCGGAATAATTACATAATGACAAACCTCATAAAAAGCATTTTTTGCATTTTCTTCCCAGAGAGTTGAGTGGTACTTATGAACAGGTTCTGAGAAAGAAACATTCCAACTCCAATTCATTAATGGGAAAGGAGTTATAAAGAAAATGGCATCCATGATATAAGCTGACATATAAAAAGACATTGGCTGTCCTTTTGACCTAACTGCTTTGTAATTCATAACCTCTGATGTAATATTATCTGACAGAATTTTGTGCCAATTAAAACTGCGTCCCTCTGAAGCTTCTTTTAAGAAAGGTGTCCAGTCTGCATTAAAGTGAAAAGGATCATTTCTTCCAAAGAGTCTACATAACATCATTGCTACATACACCATATATTCATTTAAGGAAGCTATGGCATAAATTCCATGTATATCAGCCCTAAACTTGTTTTCATCTCTGGCCCATCCTCTTATCATGTTAGGGTATGTTTGGCCAGCTTCAATGCACTATTTTTTTTAAAATGCAACTACAAACTCAGAATTATAAGTGTGTCTATAATTGGGCGAGAGCTTATACATTACTTGGATATGTTCATGCCTGAATGAGCCGATAACAACTCCTTGCTCGTTCAGAATACTTCTGGTCGGAACATCTACTTTATCCAGTGCCCAGGTGATCATATCGGTATATGAAACAAGTCTCGGCCGTGCAGCAACCTTATGAAGCTCAGTCTCGGCGATATCTCGGAGGTGATTATCCGAATCAGTGGCTGCATACTTCAGTTCATCTTCTAGTATTTCTGAAATTCCATTCCATGACTTGACAGAGTGTACCCCATATGCTGTAGTGTCTGAAATAATATCACCTTCTGGTTGCTCTTCATTTTTCTTCGAAGCCTTTTTGGGTGCCATAGCTCTGTGTTCACTTGAAAACCTGTAATAGAGCGGAATTTAGCTTCGAAATGATAATGTAAACGTTTCAAAATTTACTTTGAATATATCATAAAATCATTGAGACTTGTACCTCTGTTATGAATTGAAAGCTTTTAATGCAAAAGATATCCTCAAAGATATACATTTAATGTTTGTACTTATGATGTCTCGATTTTTTTTTTAAATATAAAGGAAACTTACCAAATTGGACAATGTCGCATTAAAGATCATTCATCAAAAGTTTAAACCTTAAACCTTGTTTCTAAGAATGATTAAGTAGCGTTAATCTTGATTTAAATTTGAAAACATTCTTATCGGAGTTTGAGAACTTTTGATGCGAAGGAAACAAGTCATCAAAGAACCCGATTGCCGAAATCGCGATGTATTATTTAAGTTAAAACATTTATATTATCTTAATTAATCCAGATTAAACCTTTTCGAGATTTCATTATTCGGGAAATCGGGGATCAGGAAATCGAGAAATCTAATGACATGAAAACTGCTGCTCACAAAACCGCGAATCCCGATATCCCGATATGATTATTTACTCTTAATCATGCTTAGCGGTAATTAGATTAATTCCAAACTTCACTTAAGAATTAATTGTATCGCGAAATCGGGAAACCGGAGAATACGTTGACGAGTTTCTTTGTTCTCACAAAATCGCGAATCTCGATTTTGCGATGAGATTAACTTAAATTTTAAACCCTTTTTAAATATGATTTAAGTAAATGATGTTTTAATTAAGGATTAATGTATCGGGAAATCGGGGATCGAGATTTCGCTATTCAATTTACGTTGAACATTTGTTCATTCAAAACTCTGAATCCTGATATCCCGATGTAAATCTAAAATTCCTTAAGTTTTAAATCAATGTCCTTTGTTTTTTTTTAAAAAGATTATTTCGAATAATATTGGAAAACTTATATTCGTTTAGATTTTTATCATTCTTTGTTCAAAAATGAACCATAAAGGCATCGCGAATTTGTCGGAGATGAAATTTTTTGCTTTAGGAAATTTATAAAATGCAAAGACTCAAAGATACAAAAATTTTCATCCTCAAGATCAAAAATTCAAGGTCTGTTTCAACATAGGCTCCAAATGGGGACCTCGTCTCCCTGCGGGACGAGGAGAACATGCAGACTCTATGCCTTCATTGGGTAATGGGGTCAAGGGTTTATCTCTGATAAACTGATCAAGGAGTAAGAAAAGAGAAAAGATAAAGTCTTTGAAAACCTTTACAAAACTTCTCACTTATTTGAAATTCAGCTACAGTCTTCTTCAAAATTTTCCTTCTCATTCCAAAATTGAGTTAGTATTGAGATGATTAGAACAATATTTAGAAGCTCAATGGATTATTGAACATTTCAACTTGCATTAATCGAAATAAAATTCGTCAATTTAAAACTGGGAAGCTCTATTTGACTTAAGACGAATATCCAGTTTTTGAAAAATTGATAACTAGAATAGAGTTACAGATAAGTATGACAACCTTACAGATACCTCAGATATTTCTTCACTGCCAGCAGGCCTGTTCAGTACCCCGGTGAAGTTATCTGTCCCTTTTTACTAAATTTCCTTTCACCGCTTCGAATGGTAATTTTATGTTTAGACATTGCTTCACTGCCAGCAGGCCTGTTCAGTACCCCGGTGAAGTTATCTATTTTTTATTTTTAGACGAGGGCAATCATTTAAATGAATTTCCTTTCATCGTTTGTAGGACTAGATGGGGGCAATCAATTATGAATTTCCTTTCACCATATGTCTTATATTTATCTCATGCTTACGAAGCGGGGGCAATCAGTGATACTTAATATATCAGGGTTGGTGATCTGTGTGAAAATTTTATAATAAAGGTTTGTCAACTTGTTTTAATTATTCTAGGCCAATTTTTCTCAACCTTCAAAACTTCCTTAGTCTGTAGAGAAAAAGGGAAAACATTTTCAAGGGATCTTCTTTTGAGCAAGCTTAAAAGTTCAGACAAACTGTTAAACAACTTAAGATATATAGAATTAATCTCAAACTTAACCATTTTTTAGTCAGAGAGAAAAACATGAAAACTGACCTATCTGAATTCAATCATTTGATAATTTTCAAAGTCAATACGAAATCTCTTTAACTCTGACACAAATTTTTAAAAAATAAAACTGAGGGTATTAAAGGAAACTTTTCAACAATGTAAAACTAGAATACCTCAGATATAATTTCAAAAATAACTCTGTGGATTTTATTATTATTATTATTATTTGTTTTTACAAATTTTTATTTTTGACAAAATAATTTTTTAACAATTTGATAAAGAAATTGGTATGTACAAATTTATTTTATTTTAATTTTTATTTATTTATTTATATTATTTTATTATTTTTATTTTTATTATTATTTTTATTTTGATTATTATTATTATTATTATTATTATTTATTCCATGTAATGCTTTAAGAATCGTGCATTAATAGGGGCATTTAGGATCTTACCATCTAAATTTTCCAGTAGAAAAGAGTTTTTACCTTCAGAAGATGATATTTTAAAAGGTCCATACCAGATGTGATCAAATTTACCGTTTTTACCCGAATCTTCCTTTCGAGCATCCCACCTCAGAACTAGATCTCCTGGAAGAAAGTTTCTATTCTTGGCCTTGCGATCAAATAGCAGCTTCATATTATCCTGGTACTTCTATAGCTTTTCATCTATATCTATCTCAAAATCATCATCTAACGATAATATACAGTTCCCTAAATCTTGATCTGTGACATACACTGGGTGATTTTTAGGATTTTTTGGGTCACTCACAGTGAACACCATCCGAGTTTCCCTGTATAGACGAGTGAATTGTTCTTCGAAAACAGGGATCGTAGCGTATGTCATATCTAACTGGATGGATCCTCCAAGCTTAGCACCCCAAGATCTAGATAGTAGCATTCCATATTTTGGGGGAATATTTGCGACTACCATGTCCATAAGGATGCATTTAGAGGGTATCTAAGCCAAGTTAACTACTAGGTCTTTAATCATCTCTATGCATTTAACTCTCCTAGAATCAAAAGAATACAAATCACCATAGGGTCTTGTGACTTCGAGACCAAGTTTATCCATTATTGCTTTAGGCATGACATTATGTGAAGCTCCAGAATCTAACATACAGTTGTGTAAAAGGTGGTCAAAAATAGTAAGTGTGATATAAAAAGGAGCCACTGTATCCTTTGCC